>CM053033.1:232035855-232043355 GCA_028564925.1 Lithobates sylvaticus | reverse complement strand
GGGGGGGGGGGGGGGGTCCATGGCGTCATTGGTGCCGTGTCTCACTTGTTACATTGTTGGTTTCTTTGTAACCCCTTTGTACTGCGCTACAGAATATGGCGGTGATATATAAATTAGTAGTGATAAGCTCAGAGGTGTGTAACGATTTTGTTTCCTTTTATATAAGATGTTATTGGAGAGGTCCGTAATGTCATAAGTGCCGTGTCACTTACATTATTGTTACATTGTTGGATTCTTTGTAACCCCCATTGTACTGCGCTACAGAATGATGGCGATATTTCAAATTTTAGTAATAAGCTCAGAGGTGTGTAGCATTTGTTTCATTTTATATAAGATGTCATTGGTGTGCTGTGTCTCCTGCTCAGCTCACTTGTTACATTGTTGGATTCTTTGTAAACCCCCATTGTACTGCGCTACAGAATATGATGGTGCTATATATACTGCATATAGTAGCAGTGATAAGCTCAGGAGTGTGTGCTGATTGGTTCCTTTATATAAGGTGAAGTTGGGGCGGTCCATGGTGTCCTTGGTGGCGTATCTCCTGCTCAGGTTACTTGTTACATTGATGGATTCATTGTAACCGCCATTGTACTGCACTACAGAAATTATATATATATATATATATATATATATAGTGATAATATATATATATATATATATTTATATATATATATATATATTATATATATATATATATATAGTGATAAGCTCAGGAGAGTGTGCCGATTTTGGTTCCTTTTTATATAAGGTGTAGTTGGGGGGGGGGGGTTCAGTCATTGGCGCCGTTCGCCGTGTCTCCTGTTCAGCTCACCTGTTACATTGTTGTATTCTTTGTACCTCCATTGTACTGCACTACAGGATATGGCGGTGCTATATATAGCAGTGATAATTAGCTCCGAGGTGTGTAGTAATTGGGGCGGTCGGCGGTGTCATTAGCGCCGTGTCTCCGGCTCAGGTCACCTGTTACATTGTTGTCTCGGCTCTGGTTGGGTGTGATTTGTAATCAGCTGGAAGAGCAATTCTGGGACAAATGAGAATCGCTATACTTTTTTATTTTTTTGCTTAGTATAAAGATCGCGATTCTCGCAGCGTAACGTCGTCTTTTACATTATACGAAATAATTGGGTTAACTTTACTGTTTAGAGTTTGTTTGTTTATTTATTTTATTCATTAGGATGTATATATTTTTTTTTTTTTTCCCCCTAAAAAATTGCATTTAACCACTTTCAGCTCCAGACCAATTGGCAGCCAAAGGACCAGGCCCCTTTTTGCGATTCGCAACTGCGTCGCTTTAACTGACAATTGCGCGGTCGTGCGACGTGGCTCCCAAACAAAATTGACGTCCTTTTTTTTTTTTTTTCCCACAAATAGAGCTTTCTTTTGGTGGTATTTGATCGCCCCTGCGTTTTTTTTATTTTTTGCGCTTTAAACTAAAATAGAGCGACAATTTTGAAAAAAATTCAATATTTTTGACTTTTTGCTGTAATAAATATCCCCAAAAAATATATATAAAAAAAATTTTTTTCCTCAGTTTAGGCCGATACGTATTCTTCTACATATTTTTGGTAAAAAAAATTAGCGATTATTGATTGAAAAAAATTAGCGATTATTGATTTGTTTGCGCAAAAGTTATAAAACCCTTATTTTGTAAAATAGGGGATAGTTTTATAGCATTTTTATTAATATATATTTTTTTATTTTTTATATAGTAATGGCGGCGATCAGCGATTTTTATATTTTTTTTTTTTTTTTTTTTTTTTTTTTTTTTTTTTTTTTTATTTTTTTTTTTTATTGTGACTGCGACATTATGGCGGACACATCGGACATTTTTGACACATTTTTGGGACCATTGTCATTTTTTTTACAGCAGTCAGTGCTATTTAAATGCACTGATTCCTGTGTAAATGACACTGGCAGTGAAGGAGTTAACTACTAGGGGTGGGGAGGGGCTAAGTGTGACGTGTTGTGTGTTTTTTTTTTTTTTTACTGTAGGGGGGCGTGGCTGTACGTCTGACGTCATTGATCGGCTTTCCCGATGACAGGGAACAGCCGAATCAGTGACAGGCAGTGTAGGAAGCGCAGGGAGAGGTTTGTTTACACAGACCTCTCCCCGTTCTTCAGCTCTGTGACCCGATCGCGGGACACCGGCGGCGATCGGGTCCGCTGGTCCCGCGGCCGTGGTCACGGCGGCGCGCGACCCACGGCTGGGCTCTTAAAGGACCACGAACCGGTACGTGGTTTTGCCCAGCCGTGCCATTCTGCCGACGTATATCGGCGCGAGGCGGTCGGGAAGCGGTTAAAAGACGGCTGCGCAAATACAGTGCGACATAAAATATTGCAACAACCACCATTTTATTCCCTAGAGCATGGGTGTCCAAACTTTTTTGAAGAAGGGCCAGATTTGACGAAATTAACGCGCTAATCTGCCTGACATTCGTTGAACCATTAAAATTAAACGCAAATGAACTAATAATACTCGTCCCAACAAGAATTCTCTTGCCTTTGTGGCTGTGTGCGGTGAAGAGTCTAAGGACCCTTTCATACTGGGGCGGTGCGGGCTCTGGCGGTAAAACGGCAATATTTTTTGTGTCGTTTTAACGGCGCTATTCGGCCACTAGCGGTGCAGTTTTAACCGAAAAAGGGCTTTGCTGGCGGTATAGCCGCGGCACCCCATTGATTTTTTTTTTTTTTTTTTTTTTTAAACGTCCTGCAAGTGCACCGCTCCAGTGTGAAAGGGGTCTAAGGATAATCTTGGGCGTGTTATTTTGGATGTATCATATTGCTCGGCCTATAACACGCACCTTCACTTTTTAAGAGGGAAGTTTCAGGGAAAGAAATGTATGTTTTAAGTAAAGAACTGTGAAGCAAAATAAGAGCCAGTGCCCATCAATGCAGCCTAATCCGTGCCCATGGGTGCAGGCCTCGGCCATTGCCATGAGTGCGGCCTGATCGATGCCCATCATAGGGGGGGCGGGACGAGTTCCGCCAGATTACATACAGGAGAATCTCCTGTTTACTCGGCGGCCTCTTTAATACAAAGTCCCGCCTCCTACGATAGACAGAACAGTCCTCCAATGGCAGCCCAGGAGACCGGACTTCCTATTACAGAGGCCGCCAAGTAAACTCTCCTGTATGTAATCTGAGGGCGCTCGTCCCGCCCCCTCCCTGTCCTCTCCATGGCTGACAGAATGATAAATACGATGTATATCTTTTGTGGCCCCCTAACAAATCCCTGAGTGCCGCACCGCGTTTGGTGATTCGTTGGGGGCCACAAAAGAGATCTCTATCTCTCCATATCTCCAAATTACCAGTGGGGCCGCATTGAACCGGAACGCGGGCCGGATTTTGGACATGCCTGCTCTAGGAGTCTCTGCTAGAAAAAAAAAATAAAAATATATATATATATATATATATATATATATATATATATAATAATGTTTGGGGGTTCCCAAGTAATTTTCTAGCCAAATATAATGATTTTAAACTTGAAACCAACAAGTGTCAGGAAAAAAGGTTTTTAAGGTCGCGAGGGGGAAAGAATCGCGATCTCGATTCTTAATAAGTTAATCGTGCAGCTCTCTCAGCTGGATGTATAAACAGAGCCGCGTGCGACACTCAACATTGCTGTGATTACCGGAGCCAGCCAAGGCATGGAGGGCACAACCAGAGTGCTCCTTAGATGACCCACCTACCTTTTTGTTATTAGACCTACCTTAGTTCTAAGACCTAACCTTAGTTCTAAGACCTAACCTTAGTTCTAAGACCTAACCTTAGTTCTAAGACCTAACCTTAGTTCTAAGACCTAACCTTAGTTCTAAGACCTAACCTTAGTTCTAAGACCTAACCTTAGTTCTAAGACCTAACCTTAGTTCTAAGACCTAACCTTAGTTCTAAGACCTAACCTTAGTTCTAAGACCTAACCTTAGTTCTAAGACCTAACCTTAGTTCTAAGACCTAACCTTAGTTCTAAGACCTAACCTTAGTTCTAAGACCTAACCTTAGTTCTAAGACCTAACCTTAGTTCTAAGACCTAACCTTAGTTCTAAGACCTAACCTTAGTTCTAAGACCTAACCTTAGTTCTAAGACCTAACCTTAGTTCTAAGACCTAACCTTAGTTCTAAGACCTAACCTTAGTTCTAAGACCTAACCTTAGTTCTAAGACCTAACCTTAGTTCTAAGACCTAACCTTAGTTCTAAGACCTAACCTTAGTTCTAAGACCTAACCTTAGTTCTAAGACCTACCTTAGTTATAAAGGCCCATACACACGATTGGACTTTTTGACAACCAACATGCAAATTAGCTGTTTTGGACCAACATCCGACCGTGTGTACGCTCCATCGGACCAACTTTTTCCAGGTTTCATCGGACTTTTGTTGGCTGTGCGAACGGACCAACTTTCTGCCAACAAAAGTCCGATGGACCAAAGTCCGACCGTGTGTACACAAAACCAACGGACTTTTGTACAAACCAATGCAGAACCAATGCAAAAGATCAGACAACAATACAGAAGTTGACCAAAGGTGGCGGTAAAGAGCAGAAAAACCAAGTGATTTGGTGAAAGTTGGCTGAAAAAGTCCTGCCGTGTGTATGCAATACCAACTTGGGGCCAATGCCCTTTGGACAAAAATCCACGGGAAAATTGGTCCATGGTCCGATCGTGTGTATGAGGCTTAAGACCTACCTTAGTTATAAGACCTACCTTAGTTATAAGACCTACCTTAGTTATAAGACCTACCTTAGTTATAAGACCTACCTTGTTATAAGACCTACCTTGTTATAAGACCTACCTTGTTATAAGACCTACCTTGTTATAAGACCTACCTTGTTATAAGACCTACCTTGTTATAAGACCTACCTTGTTATAAGACCTACCTTGTTATAAGACCTACCTTGTTATAAGACCTACCTTGTTATAAGACCTACCTTGTTATAAGACCTACCTTGTTATAAGACCTACCTTGTTATAAGACCTACCTTGTTATAAGACCTACCTTGTTATAAGACCTACCTTGTTATAAGACCTACCTTGTTGTAAGACCTACCTTTACCATACCCTCTGAGCTGTCTGTACAGGTAGGATTTGCAGCTTTTTTCTTGGGTTTGTTTTCTTGCGGCTGTGATGTAATATTCGGTCCGGATTCTGTCTGTAATCTCTTGGTACAGACTTCCCGTTATGCGCTCCTTTGTTACAATGACATTGTTCGGTGTGATGTTATGAAATATAATGTGTATATATTTATATGTGTGTTTTGTTTATAAACACTTTATTTCTGGGGATGACTGGAAATGATACATTTACAAAACATGAAAGTTGTATAAAAAATACACATTTTGTAATAATAACTTAAAATACAAAGTATCTGTTCATTGGAGATCCCATCCGCCTTCTGTATCTCTATATACTGAATGGATCTCTTTGTATCGGATCGGGACGTGTTGTATTTGCAGCTCTGGTGCTTGTTGTAGATCCACATTGAATTTCATAGAAGCGTTACTAAAGTAAAAAAAAAAAACTTGCCCCCGCTGTTTTATTCCTAATATTATGACCTTTGTTTGCAGTCCTGTGTGGCACACAAGGTCCATGGGCCGAATCCGTCCTGCCAGCCCTTGTCATGTGGCCCTTGCCCCCGGTGATGCAGTTGGGGGGGCGCTCGCCCTCCGCTGTCTCTTGTAAACACAGAAGCCTTTTTTGTTTACAAAGGGAAGTTTTGCTTTCAGCGGCTCTAACAGATCCCTCCACACACCCACTGTGGGGCATGGCAGAGACAGATCGCCGGAATCCGAGAGCCATCTGCCTGCAATGCCAGGAAGAGGTGCCTACACAGGGAGATACTGTAGTCGGGCCAGGTAGGAGAGAGTGGAGATGCTAGGAAGCTTTGGGGGGGGGGGGGGTTGCATGCTGTGCATAGTGCACTCTTGAGCCCTAAACGTAGGTAGCGCACTCCAGGACGCACCCCCCCTTGTAGGTAGCGCACTCCAGGACGCACCCCCCCTTGTAGGTAGCGCACTCCAGGACGCACCCCCCCCTGTAGATAGCGCACTCCAGGACGCACCCCCCCCTGTAGATAGCGCGCTCCAGGATGCACCCCCCCCGTAGGTAGCGCGCTCCAGGACGCACCCCCCCCCGTATAGGTAGCACGCTCCAGGACGCACCCCCCCCCCCCCGTAGGTAGCGCGCTCCAGGACGCACCCCCCCTGTAGGTAGCGTGCTCCAGGACGCACCCCCGCCCCCCTGTAGGTAGCGTGCTCCAGGACGCACCCCCGCCCCCCTGTAGGTAGCATGCTCCAGGACGCGCCCCCCCCTGTAGGTAGCGTGCTCCCAGGACGCACCCCCGCCCCCCTGTAAGTAGCGTGCTCCAGGACGCACCCCCCCTGTAGGTAGCGCGCTCCAGGACGCACCCCCCCTGTAGGTAGCGCGCTCGAGGACGCCCCCCCCCCCCCCCCCCCCCGCCGCCCCCCCCCCTGTAGGTAGCGCGCTCGAGGACGCCCCCCCCCCCTGTAGGTAGCGCGCTCGAGGACGCCCCCCCTGTAGGTAGCGGGCTCGAGGACGCACCCCCCCCCCTGTAGGTAGCGGGCTCGAGGACGCACCCCCCCCCCTGTAGGTAGCGGGCTCGAGGACGCACCCCCCCCCCCTGTAGGTAGCGCGCTCGAGGACACGCCCCCCCCTGTAGGTAGCGCGCTCGAGGACACGCCCCCCCCTGTAGGTAGCGCGCTCAAGGACGCCCCCCCCCCTGTAGGTAGCGCGCTCGAGGACGCCCCCCCCCTGTAGGTAGCGGGCTCGAGGACGCACCCCCCCCCCTGTAGGTAGCGGGCTCGAGGACGCCCCCCCCCCCCCCCCTGTAGGTAGCGCGCTCGAGGACGCCCCCCCCCCCCCCCCCCCCCCCCTGTAGGTAGCGGGCTCGAGGACGCACCCCCCCCCCCTGTAGGTAGCGGGCTCGAGGACGCACCCCCCCCCCCCTGTAGGTAGCGCGCTCGAGGACACGCCCCCCCTGTAGGTAGCGCGCTCGAGGACACGCCCCCCCCTGTAGGTAGCGCGCTCGAGGACGCCCCCCCCCCCCCTGTAGGTAGCGCGCTCGAGGACGCCCCCCTGTAGGTAGCGGGCTCCAGGATGCACCCCCCCGTAGGTAGCAGGCTCCAGGACGCACCCCCCCCTGTAGGTATTATTATAAATAAAAAAATAAAAAGACAGACAATTTTGAAAAAAAAAACAATACACTTATATTGTTTGGTTTGCGCAAAAGTTATACCGTCTACAATCAATATACCTTTTATTGGGATTTTTTTGTTTTGTTTACCAAAAATATGTAGCAGAATACATATTGGCCTAAGTTGATGGGGGGGGGGGGGGGAATATAGATTTTCTTTTTTCTTTTTTTTTTTATTGGACGTTTTATAGCAGAAAGTAAAAAATGTTATCTTTTTTTTTTTTTTTTTTAATTGTCTCCTTTTTTAATTTTAATTTTGCGCTATAAACAAAAAAAAAGACCGACAATTTTGA
>CM053033.1:231943355-232033355 GCA_028564925.1 Lithobates sylvaticus | reverse complement strand
AACAAATGAGAAATGTACAATTTCCATCGAATTTCAACCGTATTTATCAGAGTGCCCCCCGTAGAGCAGGTGTCCCCGCCCCCCCTTCAGAGTGCCCGCATAGAGCAAGAGTGCCCCCGTCAGAGTGCCCAGCCTTAAATTTTCAGTTGTAAACCATCTTGGGTCACCTGTAGATTGGTAGAGCCCATTTTCGTAAACGGTGTACCAGATGGATAAGTCCCAGGCTGGAGCGAGAGCTTGAGGAAGATGCGCTACAGGTGGGCGGGAGCTGATTGGAGAAACTTGCTGAAGAAGACGTGGCGCACAAGTGACATCACTGGTTGCTAGGATGTCGGCGATCCTAGCAACCAAGCAGGGATCTAGCGCTGAAGACTGGCGGGCTGACGTTCCGGACAGGGAGGTCACTGGGTCCGGAGGCCAGACCGCGTTCTGCCATATCATGAAGGCTGGTGTAGGGCTTGGGTATTCTGGGGGCACTGATTTTCGTTTTGGAGGGCATTTTAATTGCTTTGCTCCTTTCTCACCATAACCTGTCTTGTTGCATTGACTCATACAATGTATATAAGCATGCACAAGTGAAGGCCTGGCATTGTGTTGGGCGGTGCCGAGATAAGAAATGGCGCCTCCCATAAATCACTCCTCTATTTGTCATTTCGCAGTCTGTGTTGATGACGAGGAACAAGGTCACGAGAGGCGGAGGGAATGTAATCTGACCGCATTCTTTATTACATTATCAGAATCTTCATCTCCATAACAGAGCAGAGAGGATGAGGAGCTAAAAAATGCTCGTAAAATGGAACGCGGTTATTATGTGGCGATGAAAGCTGCTGAATGTTAATGGAAGAGAGAGAGTGCTGGGTCTAAAGAATAAAAAAATACATTTATAAACAAAATCGCTGGAAGACTTCATCAGGCTGTGGGGAGCGTGAGGTTTCACGGTCCTGCCACGCCCAGGTAGAGGGGTGTTTATTTTATTTTTTTACACATACCGTATATACTCGAGTATAAGCCCAGTTTTTCAGCACTTTTTTTTTTTTTGGTGCTGAAAATGCCCCCCTCGGCTTATACTGGAGTAAAGCACTTTTCTGCAGCAGAGAATGATATTTTCCGACCCGACTTTGGGGCCCCGTATCTCAGCTACTGTGAGTGGAAAAGACGGTCAACAAGGCCCATTTGCAGCCTCACTGTGCCCATTTGCAGCCTCACTGTGCCCATTTGCAGCGATGGGTCCCCCGAACTTCAAACTTGGTAGTTAAGGGTTCCTAGATGCCCCCCTAGGTGCAGCCAAAATTTGGGGTCTCTTGAACCAAAGGGTCCCGAAATTACATTGCTGCAGATACAGTTGACCAACTTTGGGGCCCCCCGTATCTCAGGGTCACTTGGTGCTAGGACCCCCAAATTAGGTATGCAAACCCAGTGGAACCAGCACTACAACATATCCAAAGGTTCCTAGCACCAAGTAGCCCCGAGATACGGGGGCCCCAAAGTCGGTTCGGAAAATGTCAAGCACTTTTCTGCAGCAGAGAATGACATTTTCCGAACCGACTTTGGGGCCTCCGTATCTCGGGGCCACTTGGTGCTAGGAACCTTTGGATATGTTGTAGTGCTGGTTCCACTGGGTTTGCATACCTAATTTGGGGTTCCTAGCACCAAGTGACCCTGAGATACTGGGCTCCAAAGTTGGTCAACTGTATCTGCAGCAATGAAATTTCGGGACCCTTTGGGTCCAGAGACCCCAAATTGTGGCTGCAGCTAAGGGGGCATCTAGGAACCCTTAACTACCAAGTTTGAAGTTCGGGGACCTATCGCTGCAAATGGGCACAGTGAGGCTGCAAATGGGCCTTGTTGACCGTCTTTTCCACTCACAGTAGCTGTGCATTTCTCACCCTAGGCTTATACTTGAGTCGATACGTTTTGCCATTTTTTTGTGGTAAAATTTAGATGCCTCGGCTTGTATTCGGGTCGGCTTATACTCAAGTATATACGGTACTTCTCGGTAGTGGAGCATGGTGAAGAGCAATCCTAGTGTGGGCAAAGTACAGGGTCGCATTAAGCTCATGTATGTAAATTCCTCAAACCCTTGTCCTACATTATAAGCCGTCATAAGTAGGTCATGCCCCAATGCTTGACAGAATAAATACGTTTTGTAAACTAGACCTTCTGTGGAACCCTAGAGTTCCATTATAGGTTTCTAAGGGTTCCAGTGATGGTGCCCACCTAGTTCCAGGGCCAACACCACTTGGCAAAGCCAACAGCTTGACACCACTTCTCGCCGGAATAAATACTTATAATCCAGCCATTCTCAACCAAGATTCTAGGCAACCCAAGGGTACCTTTTTTTTCATTAGAAGTTTCTGGGGGGGGGGGGTCCTTGATCCCTAGCTGATGACCCCCCCCCCTCCAACCCATGTGATGGTGCCTGCCTAATTCTGGGGCCAGTGCCATTTGGTAGAGCCAACAGATCAACACCATTGCTTGCTAGAAATTGTAACCCAGCCATTCTCAACCAGGGTTCTAGGGAACAATTGGTCTTCTTTTTCGAGGTTATTGGGGAGGGTCCTTGACCTATAGCTGGTAGACTTCCCATCTAAATGTGACTGTGCCATTTGGCAGAGCCAATGGGTTGACACAACTGCTTGCCAGAAAAAAAAATATTTATTGTATCTGACAGTCTCAACCCAGTTTCAATAGAACTATAGAGGGTCTCCCATAGGTTGCTAGGGGTTCCTTGAGCTGTTGCCAATTGACATCCCTTCTAAAGGTGCTTGCTTGATTCTGGGAGAACCAGCACTTGGCAGAGCCAACAGCATTGCACCTCTGCCTGCCAGAATATGTACGTTTTCTATGGAGGTCATTCTCAACCAGGGTTCTGTGGAACTCCTAGGGTTCTTTCAGAGGTTGCTAGGGGTTCCTTGACCTTTAGCTAATAAGACCTCCCATCTGATGGTGTCTGCTTGGTTCTGGAGCCAAAACCACTTGGAAGAGTCACCCAACATTACACCAATTGGTGTTTTTCCATCTCCTGGTAGCATTCTGACAACCACCTAGTTCTAGTTGCGTAATCCCATCCTTAGTGTCAGGAAGCCTGCATAGGTGTAAAGCCTTCTATTTACATGGCTGCGGGTGTGAATTGTTAACAAATACTGGGGTAGAGGTGTTAAAAGGGCAATAAACGTCAGACAGATGGTATTAAAGACCTCCACCCCTGTTCAATGATGCATCCGATATGATCTAGATGGCTTCTTTCACGCTTCTTGAGCCATTTGTCTTCGTTTTGTCCTAAATTTTGCTCCTCACTATCCCCTGAAATGATGTCCCCTTTTCAATAAGGTGTTGGAGGACTGCTGAGTCTTGACCTGTAGCGTTTGCCCTCCTATGTTGGACTAGTTGAGAGGTCTTTCTTACAGGTCTTTCCAATCATTACTACCCCCAGCACTATATGACCCTTGTGCTTGGTTGTTGGGTCTTTAGGAAGCCTCCGTGTATTACTGGGCTTGGAAGACCCCAGGGATGAGATGTTTCTTAAAGAACCTTCATAGTTTTCCAACACTCCCAGCTACATACGGGGTGAATATATTACTCCGCGTGTTCTGCTTCTCCCCTCTGATGGTCCAGTACTTTTGCTTGACCTTGGGGACAGTTTATGAAAACTCCAGCCTGGGTAGCCCCCAACTTTTAAGGCCTCGTGCACACCGGACATTATTTTTGGACGTTTTTACAGCAGCTGTTTCTACAGTCAATAAACTCCCCGTCATGTTATCCTATGTGTCCATGCACACATAGGCTGTTATCAGCAGTTTTTTGGCTGGGGCATTTTTTGCCTTTAACCATCTCAATACCGGGCACTTTCACCCCCCCCCCCCCCTCCTGCCCAGGCCATTTTTCAGCTTTCAGCGCTGTCGCACTTTGAATGACAATTGCGCGGTCATGCAACGCTGTACCCAAATTAAATAATTTTTTTCCCCCCACAAATAGAGCTTTCTTGTGGTGGTATTTGATCCCCTCTGCGTTATTTTTTTTTTGCATTAATGCCTGCTGTTGGCTCTGCCAAGTGGCATTGGCCCCCAGAAGTGGGCAGTCACTATCCGATGGGATGGGTGCCATGGAACATTGATTGGTTGTGTTGTAATTTGCATCTACTTCAAGGTGGACCTTTCAGTGTATTTTCGAGTCTGGATAAACAGATTTGTTCCAATAAACCACAACAGAAGATTGGCTCCATTTGGTGCCATGATGCGTGGAAAGGGAACCCCCCCCCCCCCCCCCACAACATATATGCGGCTTTATTTTGGAGTATAATGAGGGGACAATACGAGACTTCTGGTGCTTCAAACCTTCAATGGGAGGGGGAGGGGGGCAGTGCATGAGAAATTGTCATAGCAAGGCAAAGGTTGGAAGGTGCGGGGATAAATGTCAACATACCGAGAGGATTGCTATTTGCATGTGGATTCCATTAATAAGCAGAACTGGTTCTACAACAAAGTTCATTATCACCACGAAAAACCAAAAGCGCGTGAAGCACCCATGACCTTCATGACAGGTTCTCTTTTCATTGCTAATTATTATGTCAACGTTCCTAGGTATGCATACAATGTACAGTCTGATCACTGGGGGAGGGGAGACTGAGGAAATGCTTCCTCCTCCTTCTACAAAGTTACACTGTACAGTCTGATCACTGATATTGACTGATACTATTTAATTGGATCACAAAGAAAATGCAAAAAAAAAAAAATATATATATTGAAGAATCAGGTTGCTGAAATAGAAGTTATTGTGTTACTTACAAACCCTTAACCCCGGCGCCTCCCGGCCCTTTAAGAGGTCTCTGATTCGGGGGAGAGGGGCAGGGTTTCTGATCATGTGACCACTGTGATTGGCTGTTCACATCCCGATCTCTACTTGCGATCTGCAGTTTTTGTTTTTTGATCATGTATTGGTATCGGAGTAACCGTAACGGGTAGACATCCTGTTTCACCATTATGACTTTTTTTTTTTTTTTTTTTTTTTTGCTCATTCCTGTGGTCCTGATGAAGGCGGAGTTATGTCATCACCGAAACGCGTTGCCTGTTTTTGTATTCATTTCTAATTACATTTTTTTTTTATTTTTATGAACAATTGAAATGCTCTTTTTTATCCGACCTTGGTCCGGCGCTCCTTTTTTCTCTATTTCTATGATCGCAGGTAGAATATGCGACGGTCGGTCATTTTCGGTCCGTGGCGGAGCGGAAGACGGCGATTTTTGCCGCTGCGTGTCGCTTTAACGCAGCCAGTGAACAGGTTGTTGTGTTTGTTTTTTTGTTTTTTTTTTCCCATCGCAGAGTTGATTACACGCCTTTGAAACACGAGTCGGCATCGTGCTTCATATTTCCATGGAGTAGATAAATATTTATCCGGGGTGACCTCATGTATTGTGTCGTGTCGGTACTGATAAAACACGGCTGTGGATTTATTATACGGGTGAAAGCTCGGCCGTTGCTTCTATAGGATGAGGAACTACAAGTCCCAGCATGCATTGTGGTAGATTAGACCATATCATTTAAAGCGTTCTTAACATCTCCCCCCCCCTAACAAGGGTAAAACCAATCTTAATGCCTAAGCACAATTTTGCAACTTTGATCTGTGTTCGTTAACCACTTGCTGACCGGCCGTCGTCATTATACGGCGGCTGTTTGACGTAGAATACCGGGGTTATGGCAGCAGATGGCTGCCACATTATTTTTTTACACGGGGGGGGCGGTCCTCTTTCAGATAAAAGTGGTCTCTGCGGCGGATTCGCTGCAAGATCACTTTTATTGGGGGCAAGAGAGGGCCCCCCCCCACCCCTCCTGCCACTTACCGGAGCCGTCGGTAGCAACGGAGACAATCGTGTCCTTTCCCCTCTGAGACATGGAGCCAAGTGAGGGAAAGATGACCCCCCCCCCCCCCCCCCCCCCCCCCCCCCCGCTCGGCTCCAGAACATTATCTCTGTCCAATTGTCTTAAGGGGGGGGGGACATTTTTTATGGAAAAGTTTTTTTGATTTATTAGAATTTTTATTTTTTTTTTTATTTTTTTTTTTTTTTAGGTCTTTTTGACCCCAGATCTCACATTAAAGAGAGCCTGTCATGCTTTACATTCCTTGCACGGTAATAGGGAATAAAAGTGACCCAAAATTATTATTATTTTTTTTTAAATGGACAGTGTAAAAATAAAGTAAAATTACTAATAATAATAATTTTTTTTTTTTTTTTTATTATATATATATATATATAATATATATATATATAATTAAAAGTGCCCCCTCCCCGAGCTCGCGTGCAGCAGCGAACACATATGTAAGTTGCGCCCGCATGTGAAAATCATGTTTAAACCACATGTGAGGTATCGCCGCAATCGTGGGAGCGAAGAGCAAATAATTCTAGCGCTAGACCTCCTCTGTAACTCAACTGGTAACCTGTACAATTTTTTTTAATTTTTATTTTTTTAATTTCTTTTTTTTTTTTAGCACTGTTTCTGGCACTTTGTTTACATGTGAAAAAAATTCAAAGGTGGATTTTACATGCTTGGGTGTAACTTTTTTTTTTTTATTTATTTATTTTTTACTTCATTTCTTTCTTCTTTCTTTTTTCCTTCATCTTCCTCCTTCTTCTTCCCCTATGTGATGAATTATTATAATTTTTTTTGGTGACAGGTTCTCTTTAATGAGACCTCCAGGGTGCATTTTAGTCCTTTCCCGGCCAAGCTGGCCGGGGACACCGACGGGAGTGGGGCAGAAGTTTTAAACATCTCTTCCGGGTCAACAAAAAAATGTCCGCTCAGCTTCCTCCTCCTCTACCCGGCAGCACCCGCTATGCTGGTCCCAGGCCCGCAGGTGGGCAAGCATGTGTGACATACGGACCTGGCAGCGGAAAGGCTTAATGAGCGTCAGGAAGATGCCCCACACAGGTGTGGGATTATACTTCGCATGGATAGCGCAGACTCTAAAATCCAATTACCGTGAGGTGTGTCAAGGCAGATTGTTTAAGAACAGGATGGTAGGAAGGTGGTTGAGGAACCACTCCTGTTCTAGGTCCATAATCCCATCCATGATGTCTACATAGGTGGTAATCCTTCAAGTCACACGGCTGAAGATATGAACTCACCGGGTAACGCCTATGCAAGGTACTCCACACTTTAATTTTGTGTATCAGATCTCAATAAGAGGATCCTGCTCATGAGAGCTTACAATCGTAATTGGAGGTGGCAAGTGATACAAACAATAACTGTGTGGGGGGGGGGGGATGAGTTGACTGGAAAGAAAAGTTCAGATTTCGGGTGGAGGTTAGACGGGCTTCTCTGAAGAGATGAGTGTTCGGGGATTTACTGAAAGGTGAACAGAGTAGGAGATGGTCGGACAGTTTGGGGTACGAAGTTCCAGAAGAGGGGGGGGGGGGGGGGAAGGCTCTAGAGAAGTCCTGGAGGTGAGCCTGGGAGGAAGTAACGAGGTTGTCAGTTTGAGGAATCTTGCCTCATCGTTGATGTCATTGGGAGGAATGGTACCCCTTTGTTGTCAGTAGGGGGAAATTATGCCCCATAGTGGGAGTAGAAAATGTTCCAAAGTCAGTGGGAACAAATGTCCCTTTGCTTGTTTCAGTGGTGGTAAGTGTGCCCCATCCTTGGTGTCGGTGGAGGGAGTAGCGCCCCTGTCCTTGGTGTCGGTGGAGGGAGTAGCGCCCCTGTCCTTGGTGTCGGTGGAGGGAGTAGCGCCCCCCCGTCCTTGGTGTCCGGTGGAGGGAGTAGCGCCCCCCCCCCCCCCCCGTCCTTGGTGTCCGGTGGAGGGAGTAGCGCCCCCCCCCCCCCCCCCGTCCTTGGTGTCCGGTGGAGGGAGTAGCGCCCCCCCCCATCATTGGTGTCCGGTGGAGGGAGTAGCGCCCCCCCCCCCCGTCATTGGTGTCCGGTGGAGGGAGTAGCGCCCCCCCCGTCCTTGGTGTCCGGTGGAGGGAGTAGCGCCCCCCCCCCCCGTCCTTGTTGTCGGTGGAGGGAGTAGCGCCCCCCCGTCCTTGGTGTCGGTGGAGGGAGTAGCGCCCCCCGTCCTTGGTGTCCGGTGGAGGGAGTAGCGCCCCCCCCGTCCTTGGTGTCGGTGGAGGGAGTAGCGCCCCCCCCCCCCCCGTCCTTGGTGTCGGTGGAGGGAGTTGCGCCCCCCCTGTCCTTGGTGTCGGTGGAGGGAGTAGCACCCCCCCGTCCTTGGTGTCGGTGGAGGGAGTAGCGCCCCCCCCCCGTCCTTGGTGTCGGTGGAGGGAGTAGCGCCCCCCCCCCCCGTCCTTGGTGTCGGTGGAGGGAGTTGCGCCCCCCCCCCCGTCCTTGGTGTCGGTGGAGGGAGTAGCGCCCCCCCCCCCCGTCCTTGGTGTCGGTGGAGGGAGTAGCCCCCCCCCCCCCGTCCTTGGTGTCGGTGGAGGGAGTAGCGCCCCCCCCCCCGTCCTTGGTGTCGGTGGAGGGAGTAGCGCCCCCCCCCCCCCCCCGTCCTTGGTGTCGGTGGAGGGAGTAGCGCCCCCCCCCCCCCGTCCTTGGTGTCGGTGGAGGGAGTAGCCCCCCCCCCCCCCCCGTTCTTGGTGTCGGTGGAGGGAGTAGCGCCCCCCCGTCCTTGGTGTCGGTGGAGGGAGTAGCGCCCCCCGTCCTTGGTGTCGGGAGTAGCGCCCCCCGTCCTTGGTGTCGGGAGTAGCGCCCCCCCACTTGGTGTCGGGAGTAGCGCCCCCCGTCCTTGGTGTCGGTTGGGGCCCCATTGTTTATCGGTGGATGATATGGTGCCCCAAGGACTGGTAAAAGCCCCCCCCCCCAGGCCGCAGCTTGGAGAGCACTGGTCTAGAGCTCAACTTTCTCAACTCTTTCAACATAAAGTAACCCTTAAAATACCTTTTCCGGTCTCAGGGATCCCCTGCTAAAAGTTACTAGATCTACAACTCCTGATACATTGGTGTGGTGGTCCGTGGGAAGAATGCTTCTTACACTTGTGGTGGTTGGGAATAATTGCCCCCTTACAGATAGCTAAAAAGATTAGTGGTGTCAGTAGGAACTTCTCTGAGAGGCAGGAATTGCTTATTGCTCAAGAAACCACTAGCAACTTCTGGAGGAACCCGGCTTGAGAAACCCTGGGCTAGAGAGCCAAGGGGGTCATGGGAAGGATGAAGAGGATGGTTTTGGGTGATAATCTGAGATGAGGTCAGTGATGTAGCTCAGGGCAGAGCTGTGGCTGGAAGTAGAAAATTCCAACAAAAGGTTAGAAATGGTTAATAGTAAGGTAGTAGGCCAACCAAACTGGATTGGTCTATGACCCTTCATAAAGCTAACACAGCAAGGCAGAGCATTTCATAGAGTGGTGATGAGGCAAAATCCAATGCTATGCATAAACTGGCACCACCCTATAATTAGAACTTGTAGTAATGACAGTACATATAGAAAAATGCAATGTTGTGTAATATGATCCAAAGGTTGACCGAGGTTTAGTGGCATACTGGTGAGTCCACTGAATACATAAATGGATCTGTATCCTTGCTATGATTTTCGTAGTAGCAATAAACCGTTCATAGAATAATGAATGGGTTGATCTCGCCATTATCCAAAGTGTATCCAAGTCGAAATATTCTGGGAATCTCTGCAGTGCGAGGGGAGTCAGCAGCCGCTTTTGATCTTGTAACGACCGCCAATGTGGAACATGGTGACTCTAGATTGTGTGTTACACTGGGTCTAATTGAACACAATGGACACAGTCAACTTTTTTTATTTTATTATTATTATTATTATTTTTTTTTTTTTTTTTATTTTTTTTAGGGTCACTTGCAATATGATTGCAGACATCTCACTTTATTGGTTATTTCAGAAGTCCATCCCTGGAGCTCATCTAAGAATTTTGGGACATACAGTTGCTACTGAGTTGGGGTTCTGTTGAGGACTGTATATTATGAATTGTATCCTTGGATCAGTCTTTCTCAACCTTCTTCGTCTTATTGTTTTATTTTTTTTTACCCAAGAGAAACCCTTTAATTCATTTATCAGAGGTTTCCTAAGACCTGAAAACGATATTGTTCTGGCGGCCAGTGGGAAGAATGTCCTTGCGTTGGCGGCCGGTGGGAAGAATGTCCTCCTTGCGTTGGCGGCCGGTGGGAAGAATGTCCTCCTTGCGTTGGCGGCCGGTGGGAAGAATGTCCTCCTTGCGTTGGCGGCCGGTGGGAGGAATGTCCTCCTTGCGTTGGCGGCCGGTGGGAGGAATGTCCTCCTTGCGTTGGCGGCCGGTGGGAGGAATGTCCTCCTTGCGTTGGCGGCCGGTGGGAGGAATGTGCTCCTTGCGTTGGCGGCCGGTGGGAAGAATGTGCTCCTTGCGTTGGCGGCCGGTGGGAAGAATGTGCTCCTTGCGTTGGCGGCCGGTGGGAGCAATGTCCTCCTTGCGTTGGCGGCCGGTGGGAGCAATGTCCTCCTTGCGTTGGCGGCCGGTGGGAGCAATGTCCTCCTTGCGTTGGCGGCCGGTGGGAGCAATGTCCTCCTTGCGTTGGCGGCCGGTGGGAGCAATGTCCTCCTTGCGTTGGCGGCCGGTGGGAGCAATGTCCTCCTTGCGTTGGCGGCCGGTGGGAGCAATGTCCTCCTTGCGTTGGCGGCCGGTGGGAGCAATGTCCTCCTTGCGTTGGCGGCCGGTGGGAGCAATGTCCTCCTTGCGTTGGCGGCCGGTGGGAGCAATGTCCTCCTTGCGTTGGCGGCCGGTGGGAGCAATGTCCTCCTTGCGTTGGCGGCCGGTGGGAGCAATGTCCTCCTTGCGTTGGCGGCCGGTGGGAGCAATGTCCTCCTTGCGTTGGCGGCCGGTGGGAGCAATGTCCTCCTTGCGTTGGCGGCCGGTGGGAGCAATGTCCTCCTTGCGTTGGCGGCCGGTGGGAGCAATGTCCTCCTTGCGTTGGCGGCCGGTGGGAGCAATGTCCTCCTTGCGTTGGCGGCCGGTGGGAGCAATGTCCTCCTTGCGTTGGCGGCCGGTGGGAGCAATGTCCTCCTTGCGTTGGCGGCCGGTGGGAGCAATGTCCTCCTTGCGTTGGCGGCCGGTGGGAGCAATGTCCTCCTTGCGTTGGCGGCCGGTGGGAGCAATGTCCTCCTTGCGTTGGCGGCCGGTGGGAGCAATGTCCTCCTTGCGTTGGCGGCCGGTGGGAGCAATGTCCTCCTTGCGTTGGCGGCCGGTGGGAGCAATGTCCTCCTTGCGTTGGCGGCCGGTGGGAGCAATGTCCTCCTTGCGTTGGCGGCCGGTGGGAGCAATGTCCTCCTTGCGTTGGCGGCCGGTGGGAGCAATGTCCTCCTTGCGTTGGCGGCCGGTGGGAGCAATGTCCTCCTTGCGTTGGCGGCCGGTGGGAGCAATGTCCTCCTTGCGTTGGCGGCCGGTGGGAGCAATGTCCTCCTTGCGTTGGCGGCCGGTGGGAGCAATGTCCTCCTTGCGTTGGCGGCCGGTGGGAGCAATGTCCTCCTTGCGTTGGCGGCCGGTGGGAGCAATGTCCTCCTTGCGTTGGCGGCCGGTGGGAGCAATGTCCTCCTTGCGTTGGCGGCCGGTGGGAAGAATGTCCTCCTTGCGTTGGCGGCCGGTGGGAAGAATGTCCTCCTTGCGTTGGCGGCCGGTGGGAAGAATGTCCTCCTTGCGTTGGCGGCCGGTGGGAAGAATGCCCTCCTTGCGTTGGCGGCCGGTGGGGAGACATTTGGTGTTATACTGCTGGCTCTGCAAATGGGTGTTTGGACCTGGAACTATGCAAGAGCCATCAGATGGGAGGTCATTTGGCCACAGATCAAGATACCCCAAGAAACCTTAGGAGGAACCCTAATTGAGAATGGTTGGCTCTGTTGGAGAGCGTGGCTCTGATTCATGGACTGTGTTTGAAAGATATGGACTCCTATCACCACGGCCTAGTCTTCTGTGGTGTGTTGGCACACCATTAATATGTGTTCTTTTAGGGCCCCCAAGACTTTTTGTCTATACTATTATAGACTTTGTACATACATCCCTTATGGGGTTTTCATAGCTAAAAGGAGTTTTGTCTTCACCACTTATAGAATGCATGAGATACACTTTTGCAAACTCTGTCTCTACTGGTCTTTTATGACTTTCAGGGAATGTCTGTTGATTGATCTCTGGATTCCTTTTATTAACACTTTGCCAAATCGATGTGCTTGTGCGTGATTGGCTTCAATGGATTATGGCTGCAGCTGTATGCCATAACCCTGGTATTTTTTTTTTTTCCTGCTGGTAAAGCTTTTTCATCTAAAAGCAATCCTAGCAGCTGATTAGCCACTGGATTGCTCTTGCAGGCACTTCTCCGTCCCTGTTGCGATCAAGGAGCATGGTATCTGATCCGGTGGTGCCACCGGATTACCATAGAGCTCCAGTCCCCGGCCATTTCTATAGTCTAGGACAGTGTTTCTCAAACTTTTATGGTAAAGTACCCTTGCAGGTCTAAAAAAAAAAAAAGGAACCCCTGTCTCGAGAGTTATTTATATTGCCTAGGTGTCATAGTTTCTGTGTGTGTGTGATGTCAGTATGTGTTTGTGATGGATTTTGTTTGCAATATCATTGTATGTGTGCATGCTGCAATGACGGATACATGCATGCATACATATACATATATATATATATAATATAATATAATATATATATATATATATATATATATATATATATATATATATATATATATATATATATATATATATATATATATATATATATATATATATATATATATATATATATATATAATATATATATATACGCACGCCAGTGCAGCCTCACCAGTGCCCTTCAACGTAGCCTGATCAGCGCAGCCTCACTGGTGCCCACCAGCGCAGCCTCGGCAGTCACTGGTGCCCACCAGCGCAGCCTCGGCAGTCACTGGTGCCCACCAGCGCAGCCTCGGCAGTCACTGGTGCCCACCAGCGCAGCCTCGGCAGTCACTGGTGCCCACCAGCGCAGCCTCGGCAGTCACTGGTGCCCACCAGCGCAGCCTCGGCAGTCACTGGTGCCCACCAGCGCAGCCTCGGCAGTCACTGGTGCCCACCAGCGCAGCCTCGGCAGTCACTGGTGCCCACCAGCGCAGCCTCGGCAGTCACTGGTGCCCACCAGCGCAGCCTCGGCAGTCACTGGTGCCCACCAGCGCAGCCTCGGCAGTCACTGGTGCAAACCAGCGCAGCCTCGGCAGTCACTGGTGCCCACCAGCGCAGCCTCGGCAGTCACCGGTGCCCATTATCGCTTTCATAGGGAGAGGAGAGCCGCTGCCCACCGGTTTACACAGGGCGGGGATCTTCAGCTGCAGTGTCCACTAAGTCCCTCGTCCTGGACCCACGGCTTTTTTTCAACAGAATACACTGGGTAGTTGGGCTCCCTCCCCCGACGCCACTGGTGGTGCTGGCTCTGGGCGGTGCACCCCCTGCTCTTGGTGCACTTACCACAGGTTGAGAACCACCGGTCTAGGAGACTGAAAGCGAGGTCATTACGTCACTTCCAGTTACTTCCAGCATTGCCTTTCTTCTTTATTTTTATTTTTTGTAAAGCATGTGATCAGTGTTTTTTTTTATTTTATTTTTTTGGGGGGGGGGGGGGGTTAATCTCATGCTTTCTAAGGTAGAGGAGACAAATTGATTATAGACCCCAGATATCTCCATCAAGAGGGACCTGTCGGCCCTTTTTTCGATCACAAGGGATGTTTAAATTTTTTGTGATGGGATTAAAAGTGATCAAAAATAAAGGGACAGTGTAAGAAAAAAATAAAAACAAAATTGTTAAAGCGCCCCTTTCCTCCAGGCCTTTTAAATTAAAAGCACAGCGTAAAAATAAATAATAAACAAAAAGTAAAGTTCCTCCATCCCGCGCGCAGAAGCAAGCAGTGTTCGCACCACACATGTGAGGTATCGCCGCGATCGTTATGGCGAGAGCAATAATTCTAGCCCTAGACCTCCTCTGTAACTCTAAACTGATAACTTGTAAAAAAAAAAATTAAACCGTTGCCTATGGAGATTTGTAAGTATCGTAGTTTGACGCCATTCTGCGAGTGTACGCAGTTTTACAGCGTGACATTTTGGGTATCTTTTTTTAACATCATTTTATTTTTATTTTATCAAAAAAATACAGATTTTTTACTTGTAAACAAAAAGTGCAAGAATAGGCTTTTCTTCAAGTGTTTCAATAGTAGCCACAGGCTGAATCGCCCATTTGGCGTATATATGGCGTGCGGCAGGTTGGCTTGGTCCAGGTTCTCTTATCTTTCATCAGCTTCCTATTGTTGCCGGTGAAGGATGCTCTAAAGATAGAAAAGAGTTGGGAATTTGCTGACCTAATTCAGGCATGTCCGTGAACCTGTTCTACGAGAATCTCTGCCGCTTCGCTTTTTATAGGTTTTCAGGAACGACGTTGCCGTACAAATAAAACAGTCTTGATTTGCTTTTTTTTTTGTTTTGTTTTTTTGTTGCCTTTTTTAAAGGGTTTTATTTTTATGCCTTCCAGGCCACCGTGGTCAGATTTATGTCTGTAGATTAGTCGGAGTTTCAAGCATGGGCTGATTTGTATTTGCAGGCTATGGTGGTGCTGCACTGGGAGGCTAAGGGGCCCATTCACATCTCTGCATTGCCATAAGGTGTGCATTTCGGGCAACGCATCATACAGTTCATAAAGCGTGATACAAGCGTCTCGCCTCCATGCGACAAATGTTGTATGCGTCAGATTCCTGTACCTGGTCAGAAAGGTACATGTATTTGTTACATTAACCACCTGATTACTGGGCACTTAAACCCCCCCTCCTGCCCAGACCAATTTTCAGCTTTCGGCGCTGACGCACTTGGAATGACAATTGCGCGGTCATACAACACTGTACCCAAATGAAATTTTTACAATTTTTTTTCCCCCCAAATAGAGCTTTCTTTTGGTGGTATTTAATCACAGCTGGGGTTTTTATTTTTTGCTAAACAAATAAAAAAAGATGGAAAATTAAAAAATAAAATAAAATCATGTTTTATTAGTTTGTTATAAAATTTTGCAAACGGGTAATTTTTATGCTTCATTGATATGCGCTGATGAGGCTGCACTGGTGGGGACAGATAAGTCGGTACTGATGGGCACAGCAAAGGTGGCACGGATGGATGGCACTGATGGGCACTGATAGGTGACACTTATGTGCAGCACTGGCACTGTGGGCACTGACAGGTGGAGCTAGTGGGCACTTTTATTATCTAAAAGTGGGCACCATGGACCCTTGGCATATTGCAGTGAGAGGGACTGATGTCCCTCTCACTGCCACCGGTGATCGGCTTTTTTTTTTTTTCTCCTCACGCTGTCAGCGCGAGCAGGAAAAAAAGCCGGTTATTTTCACATGATTAGCTGTCATTGGCTGACAGCTGATCACGTGGTAAGGGGTCGGGATCGACCCCTTACTCGGATCTGTGATCCAGCGAGTCTCACAGACTCGCGGATCACAGAGCGCGCCGCGCGCCCTTCAGGGGGCGCGCAGGCAGCTCGTTGCCGGGACGACGTCAATAGACGTCGTCCTGGCACATCAGATCCGCGCTGTAGCCGTCATTTGGCTATAGCGCGGGTCTAAGGTGGTTAAAGTGGATGTAACCCCCTCCATTTTTTTTTTTTTTTTTTTTTTTTATATGTC
Source organism: Lithobates sylvaticus (assembly GCA_028564925.1). NCBI lineage: Eukaryota > Metazoa > Chordata > Amphibia > Anura > Ranidae > Lithobates > Lithobates sylvaticus. Next base: position 232,017,736 of record CM053033.1, on the reverse strand, counting down.
ATAATGTAGAGTATACGATTTCCTATCATTTGATCCCAGTCTTGCCACAAAGAGTTAATCCAGCTCTGAGCCAATCCTCTTTTATTGTTCAGTGAGATAAATCTTGACAAACAGAGAAAAACTTTGTCAAATCCGCCCCCTCGCTGTGAGTGACGGGTGATTTTACATATCTCGTGCACTAGCCTAAGAGACGTGCATTATTTTTTTTAATTCCCTCCCACTCCTTTCTTATGCTGCTCTGCCAGGATTGGATGTTCCACACCTCAGCATAATTGGGCATGCTGAAGTCATGTGGTTACTTTCCTGTCTTTTCACTGGGTGCTAGAGATCATAGCAGAAGTTCAGTGTAAGAAATACACAGGAGAAAATGCATATTGACAAGGGGAGTGTAGAGGTGGGCGGGGAGTCTACTGACGTCACGACTCCACCCACCGAGCTCCAGACAACAGACCCGCCCACAGAATCTGCAGTTTTTCGTGTCTCGTAACAGACAGAGGGGAGACATTTGACAGGTAAAGCTACATGCAGGGGGCGTGTATATCTTTATAGATGACCCCTATGGCAGTAGTTTAGAAAGGATGACATTGGGTTTACATCCACTTTAACCACTTCCGAACCGCCCTCTGTCATATGACGCCCACAAGGTGGTTCTCCCATCCTGGGTGGGCGTCATATGACGTCCTCCCATTCCCGGCCGCCTAGGGGGCGCAAGTGCGCCGCCGCTCAGGACCCGGTGCGAGTTCCCCGCGGCCGCGATGTCCGCCGGGCACCCGCGATTGCCCGTTAAAACAACGGGACCCGTGCGGGACCGTGGAGCTGTGTGTGTAAACACACAGCTCCACGTCCTGTCAGTGGAGAGGAGACCGATCATGTGATCCCAGTACGGAGGAACACCGATCGGTCTCCTCCCCTTGTCAGTCCCCTCCCCCCACAGTTAGAATCACTACCTTAGGGAACATTTTAACCCCTGCAGCGCCCCCTAGTGTTAACCCCTTCCCTGCCAGTCACATTTACACAGTAATCACTGCAATTTTATAGCAACGATCGCTGTGTAAATCTGAATGGTCCCAAAAATGTGTCAAAAGTGTCCGAAGTGTCCGCCGCAATGTCGCAGTCACGAAAAAAAAAAATCGCAGATCGCCGCCATTACTAGTAAAAAAAAAAAAAAAAAAAAAAATGCAATAAATCTATCCCCTATTTTGTAGACGCTATAACTTTTGCGCAAACCGATCTATATACTCTTATTGCAATTTTTTTTTTTTTTTTTTTTTTTTTTACCAAAAAATATGTAGAAGAATACGTATCGGCCTAAACTGAGGAAAAAAAACGTTTTTTTTTTTAAAAAAAATGGGATATTTATTATAGCTATATTGTGTTTTTTTTTTTCAAAATTGTTGCTCTTCTTTTTGTTTATAGCGCAAAAAATAAAAACCGCAGAGGTGATCAAATGGCACCAAAAGAAATCTCTATTTGTGGGGAAAAAAAAGGATGTAAATTTTGTTTGGGTGGAACGTCGCACGACCGCGCAATTGTTAGTTAAAGCGACGCAGTGCCGAATCGCAAAAAGTGCTTTGGTAAGGAAGGGTGTAAAATGGCCCGGGGCTGAAGCGGTTAATGTAGCAGAATTGGCACAAATGACTCCAACACAACATAGGCCCAATTTACTGTCCGAATCTTGAGTTACGAAATGGCGGTATTTCTTAATAAGTTTGCTGCAGCTTTAGCCTTCTCCAAGATGGAACACAAGGTTGACCACATCTGCTGTCCCACAGGTTGCATGAATTTGGTGCTGAACTCCCTACTGCCTGCTGGTATTTGTCTAGGTCTGATATATGCTAGAAGGCCAAAACATGGTGGACACCTGATCATCGTTCCTATATGCGCTTTGCTGAACATTCCATTCCAAAGCCATGGGCATTAATATTCGAAAATGTTATTTGTGAGGTCAGACACTGATGTTTGAGAAGAAGACCTGGCTCACAATTGGCATTCCAATTCATCCCAAAGGTGTTCAGTAAGGTCGAGGTCATGGCTCTGTGCAAGACGCTCGAGTTCCTTCGCACCAAGCTGATCATTTCTGTATCAGGAATTGTGTTAATTTTTTTTTTTTGGCTGTCTTAGCTTATTTGTGTGTTTTTTTTTTTTTTTTTGTCTTCGGGAGCCAAAAAGCACAATGTGCTGATGGCAGCTGTAATTCTACGAAAAGTCTTTATTTGGATTTGAAGCTTTTTTTTTTTTTTTCTTCTGGATATTTCTTTTACAAAGTTCCGGCAGGCAGAGCTTTGTAACAGGAGTTTCTTTCATCCTGTGCTGCATGATTCCAGGCCTGAACTCCCTTTTTCATGTTCGGAGAATGCCACCCCCCCTTTTCTACTGCCGCGGTTCGATGCAATCTATTCTCGGATATATTATTAGGTTTCTGTTGAGGTTTAGCAGAGCCAGCAAGAGAGCGAAAAGCCATTGTTGGAAGGGTTTTTAGACCTTAAAAAGCTTGCTAGAAGCTGGAAAAAATTAATCAAGTTATATATACATTGAAAAATGTAATTGTGTTTTTTACATAGAACCAACATGAGACCTTAATGTCTGCTTGCGGCAATTATCCTGCACTTGGATATCTTGCACAATGCTGTCAGGTTTTTGCTAAGTATATTCCTAACAAATGACCTACCCTGTATGCTTCTTCATTGGCCAGTCAGACTTTATTACAAGACTTGCTCAACAGTAATAATCATCATCCTCATCCATCCTCTGTCCTGTCATCGTTCATTGTGTGGCCACCCACCTGTCCACCGGTCTGGCCCCCACTGCCGGTCCAGCCGACTGTCCACCGGTCTGGCCCCCACCACCGGTCTGGCCGCCGGTCCAGCCGCCTGTCCATCGGTCTGGCCCCCGCCGCCGGTCCAGCCGCCTGTCCATCGGTCTGGCCCCCGCCGCCGGTCCAGCCGCCTGTTCATCGGTCTGGCCCCCGCTGCCGGTCCAGCCGACTGTCCATCGGTCTGGCCCCCACCGCCGGTCCAGCCGACTGTCCATCGGTCTGGCCCCCGCCGCCGGTCCAGCCGACTGTCCATCGGTCTGGCCCCCGCCGCCGGTCCAGCCGCCTGTCCAGCCGCCTGTCCATCGGTCTGGCCCCCGCCGCCGGTCCAGCCGCCTGTCCATCGGTCTGGCCCCCGCCGCCGGTCCAGCCGCCTGTCCATCGGTCTGGCCCCCGCCGCCGGTCCAGCCGCCTGTCCATCGGTCTGGCCCCCGCCGCCTGTCCATCGGTCTGGCCCCCGCCGCCTGTCCATCGGTCTGGCCCCCGCCGCCTGTCCATCGGTCTGGCCCCCGCCGCCGGTCCAGCCGCCTGTCCATCAGTCTGGCCCCCGCCGCCGGTCCAGCCGCCTGTCCATCGGTCTGGCCCCCGCCGCCGGTCCAGCCGCCTGTCCATCGGTCTGGCCCCCGCCGCCTGTCCATCGGTCTGGCCCCCGCCGCCTGTCCATCGGTCTGGCCCCCGCCGCCTGTCCATCGGTCTGGCCCCCGCCGCCTGTCCATCGGTCTGGCCCCCGCCGCCTGTCCATCGGTCTGGCCCCCGCCGCCTGTCCATCGGTCTGGCCCCCCGCAGCCGGTCCAGCCGCCTGTCCATCGGTCTGGCCCCCCGCCGCCGGTCCAGCCGCCTGTCCATCGGTCTGGCCCCCCGCCGCCGGTCCAGCCGCCTGTCCATCGGTCTGGCCCCCCGCCGCCGGTCCAGCCGCCTGTCCATCGGTCTGGCCCCCCGCCGCCGGTCCAGCCGCCTGTCCATCGGTCTGGCCCCCGCCGCCGGTCCAGCCGCCTGTCCATCGGTCTGGCCCCCCCCGCCGCCGGTCCAGCCGCCTGTCCATCGGTCTGGCCCCCCGCCGCCGGTCCAGCCGCCTGTCCATCGGTCTGGCCCCCCGCCGCCGGTCCAGCCGCCTGTCCATCGGTCTGGCCCCTGCTGCCGGTCCAGCCGTCTGGCCCCCGCCGCCGGTCCAGCCGCCTGTCCACCGTCCTGCCCCCCACCGCCGGTCCAGCCGCCTGTCCACCGTCCAGCCGCCTGTCCACCGTCCTGCCCCCCACCGCCGGTCCAGCCGCCTGTCCACCGTCCTGCCCCCCACCGCCGGTCCAGCCGCCCGGCCATCGATCTGGCCCCCACCGCCGGTCCAGCCGCCTGTCCATCGGTCTGGTCCCCCACCGCCGGTCCATCGGTCTGGTCCCCCACCGCCGGTCCATCGGTCTGGTCCCCCACCGCCGGTCCATCGGTCTGGTCCCCCACCGCCGGTCCATCGGTCTGGTCCCCCACCGCCCGTCCAGCCGCCTGTCCATTCTCTGTCTGTCCAATCCTCATCCACTCGTCTATCATTAGCAGTCCAATCGCCCATCTGTCTCTCATTTGTATTGCAGGCTTTGGTACATGTCAGATAAGCCTCTCCTCCAGCAAAAACAGATTTTTTTTTTTTTTGCTAGAGCAGAGAAGGGTTGTAGCCTCTGATAAATCTTTTATTACTATCCCTGTCCCTATTGGGGAGTCAGGACAGGCAGTGATGGTAAATCTGACGGCCCATTTCCATAGAGGGCGGAAGGGTCGAAATGGTTGCCAATGTTTTAGAACGGTGTCTGGACCTTCCCGTTGGCTGGTAATATCATGATCTCATCCTCGTCCAATCGGAGAAGGCTTTGCATGCATTGAGAAAATACAAAGTTTTCTGTGAACCACCCCTGTGCAGAGCGGCTGACTTCACAATGCGGCAGGACAACCGCTCGGCACAGGATCCGGAATTTAGTGGAGATCGCTGGGGCTTATACGGTCATCTTCAGCTTCTAGAGAGGTCCCACAGGTATGGTGTATATACAATGTATATTATACATCATTGCAATGATCAAAGCTGGAATAATGGAACTACGTAAAAAAAAATGTCCATACTTGGAATTCTCCTTTTACACCAGGTGGATCTGTAAGTGTGGCCACCTAAATCTACTTGTATATTGCTTCAGTCTAATCATTGACTTTTTCTGCTGAGTAATCCCTACTTTGCAGTTTATCTAAACATTTACTCCGATTAGTAGATATCTCCAATCCCGGTTTGAGCTTTGTCCTCCTGGTTATAGTCAGACATGTCCTGGAATGTTTGTTTTCTGGAATGGAGAAGATTTCTATGAAGGCTTCATGTTCAGTAAGGCGTGACGCTCGGATTATTGGTGGTGTCCATCGTTGGGTTGCATTGCTAAAAAATCTCGTTTCTTGTGATGAATTCGTCTTTGGAGCCTTAATACAGACTTTTATTTATTTTTTTCAGCTTTGGATATCGTTAAAGGGAAGTCTACTATAATAATGGATTACCTTTTGGAGTTGAACTCCAATATCTAAAAAATATTGTCTAAATCCATTCTCCGTGTGTTCTTCTTGAATTCTGGTGTATGAGATTTGTGCAGTCATCCCAGTGTGAGACTTCCTGTAATAAAGACCGCTCACTGCTGCCCTCTCCCCTTGTGCAGGGTGACTGGTCTTGTCTCCGCCCACTCCTGTAGTTTACTGCAGGCAGACGGTAGTAGGTGGAGTCTGCTGGTCCCTCCCACAGCTCTGCTTTCTCTCTGCTCGTGCAGGGTGACTGGTCTTGTTTCCGCCCCCCTCCTGTCATTTTCTGCAGGCAGACTGTAGTGGGTGGAGTCTGCTGGGCCCCTCCCACAGCTCTGCGCTCTTTCCTTGTGCAGGGTGACTTTTTGTGTCTCCGTCCCCTACTGTGTGCAGCCTATAGTGGGTGGAGTCTGCTGGTCCCTCCCACAGCTCTGCTTTCTCTCTGCTCTTGCAGGGTGACTGGTCTTGTTTCCGCCCCCTCCTGTCATTTTCTGGAGGCAGCCTGTATTGGGTGGAGTCTGCTGGTCCCTCCCACAGCTCTGCTTTCTCTCTGCTCGTGCAGGGTGACTGGTCTTGTTTCCGCCCCCTCCTGTCATTTTCTGGAGGCAGCCTGTATTGGGTGGAGTCTGCTGGGCCCCTCCCACAGCTCTGCTCTCTCTCCTTGTGCAGGGTGACTTTTCATGTCTCCGCCCCTCCTGTAGTCTCCTGTGTTCAGCCTATAGTGGGTGGAGTCTGGCCCCTCCCACAGCTCTGCTCTCTCTCCCCTTGTGCAGGGTGACTTTTTGTGTCTCTGTCCCCTCCTGTGTTCCGCCTATAGTGGGTGGAGTCTGCTGGCCCCTCCCACAGATCTGCTTTTTCTCTGCTCGTGCAGGGTGACTGGTCTTGTTTTCGCCCCCCTCCTGTCATTTTCTGCAGGCAGACTGTAGTGGGTGGAGCCTGCTGGTCCCCTCCCACAGCTCTGCGCTCTCTCTCCTTGTGCAGGGTGACTTTTCGTGTCTCCGCCCCCTCCTGTAGTCTCCTGTGTGCAGCCTACAGTGGGTGGAGTCTGCTGGCCCCTCCCACAGCTCTTCTCTCTCTCCCCTTGTGCAGGGTGACTGGCTTTGTCTCCGCCCCCTCCTGTCATTTTCTGCAGGCAGCCTGTAGTGGTGGGGCCTGCTGAGTCCCTCCCACATCTCGGCTCTCGCTCCTTGTGCAGGGCGACTGGGTGGAGCCTGCTGGGCGCCTTCCCACAGCTCTGCTCCCTCCTTCTTGTGACGGGGGGAATTTTTCTTGGGAGGGTGCATGTGATCCACACAGGGTCAATCGACACTGTCCAGACAGAGTGTCAGGGGTCCTGCAGCCTCATAGGACAATTGGGAGAATGAAAATTCCTCCTACAAGCTTTACCCAAAAACTGATAGATGTCACAAGACTGCTAAAAAAAATACTGCTGATGAGAAAAGGGTTTTTAGCAGTTTATATTTGCTAAAATAATTGTGTACTGTGGGAGACCAGATTTTGTGAATGCAGGCTCCTGGGTTTAGTAACACTTTCATTTTTTTCAAGTGTTTCATTTTTTAAATTCTTACATTTTTTTTTTTTTTTTTTTTATTATTTATATTTTTTATTCTATTATTTTTAAATCTTTTTATTTTCAATTTTTTTCCCTATTTTTTTTATTTATTATTATTATTATTATTTATTTATGTATTTATTTTTTTGGGGGGCATTACCAGCTTATTCATTTGCATGGGCTGCCCTATTGCAACGCACACGAACATGTAAAACGAAAGGCAAGTTGACGAAGCACACCAAGATTCCAAAGTCTGAAGGGGCCCTAATTGTATTTTCCTGTATGCAGGCTGATTGGAATAAAAAAAAAAAAATATATAATATATATATATATATATGTATGTGTGTGTGTGTGTATATATGATGTGTGTGTGTGTGTGTATATATATATATATGTATATATATATATATATATATATATATATATATATATATATATATATATATATATATATATATATATTAAATAATAGTAGTATTATTTTATTTATTTTCTGCTTTAAATGTCTAGAAAGGCTCTGGCCCATTATCGGCGTTGAACAATTTCCTGCCATTGGGATCATATCAGACTTTGCAATCAGATGTCAAATTCCATATTACTTATTAAACCGATTTTTTATTTTTTTATTTTTTTTTTGCTGTGTGTTCAGCCCGCTCCAGATAATGTAATGACTTCAGTTCTTGTGCCGCCTCCGCCGCGGCGACCTTTGACGTCCCCAGGTGGAAGCTTTGCTGTAAAAAAAAAATAATAAAAAAGAAAATGTATAATCCTAATCACCTCCCAGAGCAGAAATCTTGTGCGAGGAACGGGTAGGGGGGGGTCTCTCTCTATCCGCGGCAAAAAAGCTCTTTCTGGATATGTGTGGTCTCGTGCCGTGCCTGACCTATTTTCTGTGGTGTCGATTGGCAGGTTACCGGAGAGATATAAATATACCTCCAACGTGCGGCAGAGCGGTCGGCATAGAAGACAGTTGTTTTTTTATTTTTTTTTTATTACGATTTTATGGATCGGGGTCGCGGAAAATTGTGCGTGCTCTGGGGAGGGGGGGGGGGGGGAGAATGTGGTTCTTTTTTATAAATTTTTTTTTTTTTTTTCTTATTTATTATATTTTTATTAAAAGAAAAAAAAAATATATAAATATAAATAAAAAAAAAAAAAATAAAAAAAAATAAATATAAAAAAAAATAAATATATTTATATATATATATATATAATATATATATATATATATATATATATATATATATATATATATATATATATATTTATATATATATATATATATATATATACATTTCTCTCTCTCTCTCATCTCTCTCTCTCTCTCTCTCTCTCTCTCTCTCTCTCTCTCTCTCTCTCTCTCTCTCCTCTCTCTCTCTCTCTCTCTCTCTCTCTCTCTCTCTCTCTCTCTCTCTGCTACAGTTCTAGCAAATATAATTGGGCTCTCGGCTTGTACGTTGAATATTGTTAAGTTCATTCATGCATTCGTTAACCTCTAACCACCATCCTAACGCATTTATGGGGCCGCAGGGCAGGTGAGCCCACCAGGCCGGGCCGTCGTACATATGTGTCCAAGGGGGTTGTGTGCTGCGAGCAGGCTTGCCCCGCACGCAGACTGAGCTGTCGCCACCGGCTCTTGGCTTCCTGTTTTTTGTGATTGGACGGTGGTCATTTGGCCACTGTTGGCTTTTTATTACATGAAGTTGATGCAAAGCGTCAATATTTGGTGTGGTGACCCTTCTTTTTTCAAGACCTCTGCAATTGGCCCCGGCGTGCCGTCACTCGACTTCTGGGCCACATCCTCATCAGCGCAAATCTGTGAAGAAGAAACGTATTTTTTATTTACTTTTTTTTTTTTTTATATATATATATTTTCTTTTTACTTTTCAGTAGTTTTTGACGACTTACACCCCCCCCCCCTTCCTGCCCAGGCCTATTTTCAGCTTTCAGTGCTGTCGCTGTTTATGACAATTGCGCGGTCATGCTACACTGTACCCAAACAGAATTTTGATCATTTTGTTCCCACAAATAGAGCTCTTTTGGTGGTATTTGATCACTGCGTTTTTTTTTTTTTTTTTTTGCTAAACAAATAAAAGACCTAAAATTAAAAAAAAAAAGTCTATTTTTCTGTTCTAAAATTTTGTAAATAAGTAAGTTTTCTCCTTCACTGATAAGGCGGCACCAATGAGGTGGCACTGATGGGCACTGGTAGGCCCGTGGGTGGCTCTGATGGGTGCCTGTGGGTGGCTCTGAAGGGCGCTTGTGGATGACACTGAAGGGCGCTTGTGGATGAGGCGGCACCAATGAGTTGGCACTGATGGGCACTGACGATGGGCACTGGTAGGCCTGTGGGTGGCTCTGATGGGTGCCTGTGGGTGGCTCTGAAGGGCGCTTGTGGATGACACTGAAGGGCGCTTGTGGATGAGGCGGCACCAATGAGTTGGCACTGATGGGCACTGGTAGGCCTGTGGGTGGCTCTGAAGGGCGCTTGTGGATGACACTGAAGGGCGCTTGTGGATGAGGCGGCACCAATGAGTTGGCACTGATGGGCACTGACGATGGGCACTGGTAGGCCTGTGGGTGGCTCTGAAGGGCGCTTGTGGATGACACTGAAGGGCGCTTGTGGATGACACTGAAGGGCGCTTGTGGATGACACTGATATGGGGCATTGATATGCAGCACTGTTAGGCAGAACTGATGGCACTGGCAGGCATTGGGGATGGGCACTGATTGGCATTTCCCTGGTGGTCTAGGGTGCCAGTCCCTGATGGTCCTGGGTGGGAATCCGAGGGGGGGGGGCACAGCACAGACCCCCCGCCTTGTTAGGAGAGCAGCTGGTCGGCTCTCGTCTGTCAGACGCGAGTGAGGAAAAGCCGATCAACGGCTCTTCCTGTTTACATCGTGATCAACCATGAATGGACACGGCTGATCACGTGGTAAAGAGCCTCCTTCAGAGGCTCTTTACCGAGACCGGTGTAGCAGTGTGTCAGACTGACACACCGCGCCACTGATCGCCGCAAAACGCACCCCCCACGTGCGGGCAAGAGCGGCAGTTCTGGAGTGCCGCCATATCATGTCCACCCAGAACGAGAGCCGCGACACCCAGCTGTCATTTGATTGGACGGGGGAGCAGTTAAATACCACCAAAAGAAAGCTCTATTTTTGTGTAAAGAAAATGATAAAAGAAATGTGGGTACACTGTAGCATGACCGCGTAATTGTCATTCAAAGAGTGACAGCGCTGAAAATGGACCTGGGCAGGAAGGGGGTAAAAGTGCCTGGTATTGAAGGGGGTAACTCTACAGAGAGCCAGAGATTCGTACTGAGTTGTAGATTCTCACAGCCGTGCACTTCTGTTGAAAAATGCAATTTATAGATTTAATAAATGATTTTACAGCACTAAAAGGGCCATTTTTTTTTTTTTTTGTTTTGCTTGCGTGGGCGTGTAATAATCTGCCATGAGGAAGGCAGGGTCCACCTGCTGCGTCCGGAGAACCCCGACGATCCTGCGGAGACCTTCTCCAGACTCTTTCCTCTCTCTTACTAATTAATAAAGCTGCTGTTCGCATTGGGGAAACATTTATTTATTTTTTGCTTTGACTCAGCAGCGCGACGCCCGCCGTAAACGTTTATTAGTGGTCGGAATGGATGAACTGGGAGGTTTCGGCTCTGTTTTGAGTGTAAATAGAAATCGCTAATAGCCAGTCAGGGAATTTCTTATTGCTGTGAAGCTGCGAGGAACGTTCCATGTCCCGGCATGAGCTGAAAAACTGCTTAGAATGTATGGAGTCGCCTGGTTGGAGCCCGCGGAATCTAACGCGGTTCACGCCTGATCTCTGGCTGGGAGTGTGGCGTCGATGGAGAGGAGCTGTGATGGAAACTTGTGGATACAATGTTGGCGTACGGAGGAGAAACCTAGAAGGATGACGGCAGAAGAACAAGTGATCCATAGTCTGCCCCATTTATTTTTTATTTTTTTTGTGTGTTTATTTTAACCACTTCAATACCAGGGGGGGGGGGGCACTTAAACACCTTCCGTCACACTTTGAATGACAATTGCGCGGTCATGCTACACTGTACCCAAATTACATTTTTATCATTTATTTTCCCACAAATAGAGCTTTTTTTTTTTTTTTGGTGGTATTTGATCACCTCTGCGGTTTTTATTTTTTGCTAAACAAATAAAAAAATACCGAAAATTTGGAAAAAAGAAACATTTTTTTTTTTTTGTTTCAGTTTCAAAACTTTGTAAATAAGTAAGTTTTCTCCTTCACTGATGGGGCTGCACTGATAAGGTGGCACTGATGGGCACAGATGAGGTGGCACTGATGGGTGACGTGGATGGGCACTGATAGCTGGCACAAATTGGCACTGATAGCTGGCACGGATAGGCGGCACGGATGGGCATGGGTAGGCAGCACAGATGGGCACTGATAGGTGGCACTGATAGGTGGCACGGATGGGCACTGATAGGTGGCACGGATAGGCACTATTGTTTTGTATTGATGGATGCCAATCAGTGCCAAACAATAATGCATGCCAATCAGTGATGCCCATTGTGGGCACTGATTGGCATCCATTGTGGGCACTGTGTGTCATCCCTGGTGGTCTAGGGTGGCATACCTTGTGCTGCGCATCCCTGGTGGTCTGGTGGCGTCCCTGGTGGTCCAGTGTGGGCTTCCTCGGGGGGGCTGTGCTGATAATCGATCAGCACAGACCCCCCCCTTTTAGAGGAGCAGTCGATCGGCTCTCCTCTACTCTCGTCTGACAGACGCGAGTGAGGAAAAGCCGATTACCGGCTCTTCCTATTTACACTGTGATCAGCTGTGATTGGACACGGCTGATCACGTGGTAAAGAGTCTCCTTCGGAGACTCTTTACCAAGATCGTAGTTGCGGGGTGCCAGACTGACACCCCGCAACAACTATCGCCGCGCTGCGCGCCCCCGGGGGCGCGCATCGGCTCAAAATCCTGAGGACGTCCTGAGACGTCCAGTCAGGATTTGACAACCCCTTTGCGGACGTCTATATACAATGGGCGGGCGGCAAGTGGTTAATAATGTTGTGGGTTTTTATTTTTATTTTTTTTATGTATAAAAAAAAAAAAATAGGGGTGTACTGACTATTGTTGCCAGCAGTTTAGACATTAATGGCTGTGTGTTGAGTTATTTTGAGGGGACAGGAAATGTACACTGTTATACAAGCTGTACACTCACTACTTTACATTGTAGACAAGTGTCATTTCTTCAGTGTTGTCACATGAAAAGATATTTACAAAAATATTTACCAAAATGTGAGGGGTGTACTCACTTTTGTGAGATACTGTGTGTGTGTGTGTGTGTGTGTGTATATATAAATGTATTATAGTGGCGGATATATATATTATTATTTTTTTTTAACAAGGTCCCTTAAAAGAAATTTTTTTTCTATTTTAATTTTTTAAAGTGCACTGTGTTTGGGCGCCGGACAGAGTGCACTATGGGAAGCACCACGTCAATGCAATCCCAAGATTGCAGACGAGGCGATTCATTTGCAGGCTTTTGACCGGCTTTGCGGCGCAATCCAAATCGCAGAGCAGCTTCCGCCTGTAGTGTTACTACTTTGCTCTTCTAGTTAAGAGGTTACTTCCGGTTTCCTGTTCCACAGGGCACAGTGGCTGCGCTTTGATGGCACAGTGGCTGTGAATGACTCGCTACCTCTGCTGGAGTTCTGTTCGAAGAATCAACTACTCTTTTTGGGTAAAAAAATAAATAGAATACTTTTCTAAGGTTGGCTTTGACCTTTCCTCCTGTTGGTTTGAGGTCATATTCCTGTGTTCTTGATCTTAGCGTCATGCTGAAAATCCTGCCGTTATGAACCTTTTTCATACCCTTCATGTATTTTAAGGTTTTCAGTTATGTCTCCCCTTTCCCTGCTTTCCTCCAGACTGTACATAATAATAAGTTCCTGCAGTGTCTCCTGATAAGTTGTATCCCCCCCCCCCCCCAGACCTTTCACTATTTGTGTTGTCTGGACTTGTTCCATCTTATCTATCTTTTGTGAGGTCTCCAGAACTGGATACAGTATTCTAAATGAGGTCCAAATTAAGATCTATATAGAGGAATCAGGACCTCCTTCCTACCTCTGGTGATCCCTCTAGTGATATAAAGATCTATATAGAGGAATCAGGATCTCCTTCCTCCTGACGGTGACCCCTCTAGTGATATAAAGATCTATATAGAGGAATCAGGACCTCCTTCCTCCTCCTGGTGACCCCTCTGGTGATATAAAGATCTATATAGAGGAATCAGGACCTCCTTCCTCCTGCTGGTCATCCCTCTAGTGATATAAAGATCTATATAGAGGAATCAGGACCTCCTTCCTCCCGCTGGTGATCCCTCTAGTGATATAAAGATCTATATAGAGGAATCAGGACCTCCTTCCTCCCGCTGGTGGTCCCTCTAGTGATATAAAGATCTATATAGAGGAATCAGGACTTCCTTCCTCCTGCTGGTGACCCCTCTAGTGATATAAAGATCTATATAGAGGGATCAGGACCTCCTTCCTCCTGCTGGTGATCCCTCTAGTGATATAAAGATCTATATAGAGGGATCAGGACCTCCTTCCTCCTGCTGGTGATCCCTCTAGTGATATAAAGATCTATATAGAGGAATCAGGACCTCCTTCCTCCTGCTGGTGATCCCTCTAGTGATATAAAGATCTATATAGAGGAATCAGGACCTCCTTCCTCCTGCTGGTGATCCCTCTAGTGATATAAAGATCTATATAGAGGAATCAGGACCTCCTTCCTCCCGCTGGTGATCCCTCTAGTGATATAAAGATCTATATAGAGGAATCAGGACCTCCTTCCTCCTGCTGGTGACCCCTCTAGTGATATAAAGATCTATATAGAGGAATCAGGACCTCCTTCCTCCTGCTGGTGACCCCTCTAGTGATATAAAGATCTATATAGAGTAATCAGGACCCCCTTCCTCCTGCTGGTGACCCCTCTAGTGATATAAAGATCTATATAGAGGAATCAGGACCTCCTTCCTCCCGCTGGTGATCCCTCTAGTGATATAAAGATCTATATAGAGGAATCAGGACCTCCTTCCTCCTGCTGGTGATCCCTCTAGTGATATAAAGATCTATATAGAGGAATCAGGACCTCCTTCCTCCTGCTGGTGACCCCTCTAGTGATTATAAAGATCTATATAGAGGAATCAGGACCTCCTTCCTCCTGCTGGTGATCCCTCTAGTGATATAAAGATCTATGTTTTTGTAGCACTAACCCCCGAAGGAGCTGCTGGTTTTATTGGGCTTACCGTTACCTTCTTTACCTAGTTTCCGTCTAGGGTTTCCTGTGGTTGATGGCCCAAAGAAAATGTAGAAACTGACACTTTTATCTTCCTTTTTTTGTGATATTTATTGAAAAAGATAAAATGGTCCCTTAAATATAGGGTAGAGGGTTAGGAAGAAGTTCAGGTGGAGGTGCTGGTGACGTCCACTTTAAGATGACCATGTTCCCGTAAACTTGGAGCTTGTATGGTAGTTGCACTGAGATTTGAGGGAGCTTTAGTGAGAAGAAAATCCTCGTCACGCAGAGACGGCAAGACGATAAATTTTCTAATTCAATGTTAACCCACCTACAGATCTTGGTGGCACGGTTGATAACGGTCTCCATTTCTTGCAGGTCATCCTTTGCGTCTAATATGTTGCCGTGCCCAGCCTGGTCAGAGCGGAAGAGCTTAGGATAGCATCGCCCTAGGGGAGCACAGAAGGGGACCTCCAAACCACGCCAGAGCGTTGCGGAGGAACCATGTCGGTTATGATGGTGAGGAAGAAAGTGACTCGAAAATGGGAGAAATTGCCGGGCAAGAACACGTTCTGCTGCGACGGGCGCGTCATGATGGCCAGACAGAAGGGAATCTTCTACCTGACGCTCATTCTCATCATGGGGACGTGCTCGCTCTTCTTTGCTTTCGAGTAAGTGTGTGTGTGGGGTTTTTTTTTTTTTTGTTTTGTTTTTTCTGGCCTGGCTTAGAATGTACACGTGAAAAAGGAAGGAGGAGGCCTTCCAAGAAGGTCACAATAGCTGGACACTACGGTTATAATGTACATGTGGCTTCCTGTCAAAGTATATAAGGCTACGTTCCCTCTAGTGCGACTCGGGATGCGGCTTTGGAGCGACTTTCATGCAACTTTACCCTCTCTGGGGCTTAAGTTGCATCGAAGTAGTGCAGGGACCTTTTCAAAGTTGCTACCACTAAGTCGCATAGATTGGAATGGGTGCCGTTGAAATCGATGGGCTGCAATGTGCCAAAGTCAATAAGTGTAAAAAAATAAAATAAAAAAAAATACCCGCTGATCCTGCCAGGATTCTTGTGAGCTGATAACTTCCTGCGCTCTCTGCCAGTGCTGACTGTTATCGGTTACATTGTTTCCAGTTGTCTCTGTGGAGTACAAAGCATTACTCACCTATATAATGGAGAAGATGGGAGGGAGAGGTTTCTGTGGTCATGTCCGAGGGCAGTGATGGCGAACCTTTTTGAGCCTGAGTGCCCAAATTGAAATACGTTGGTTTTGTGTTGCAAAGTGACAACATGGCAATTTGCGAGAGAGGGGGGCTGAGCAAAAGAGAGGGGTTGTGTGTGAGAGAGAGAGAGAGAGAGAGAGGGGGGGCAGAGAGAGTGAGGGGTGTGAAAGAGATGCTGAGGAGGGGGGTACAGGGAGAGAGGGGGTACAGAGAGAGAGGGGTGCGAGAGAGATGCTGAGAGAGGGGGGACAGAGAGAGGGGTGTGATAGGTGAGCTGAGAGAGAGGGGGAACAAAGAGGGTTGCGAGAGATATGCCGAGAGAGAGGTGGAATAGAGAGAAGGAACACAGAGAGAGAGAGAGAGAGAGAGGAGGAACACAGAGAGAGAGAGAGAGGAGGAGGAACAGAGAGAGAGAGAGAGGAGGAGGAACAGAGAGAGAGAGAGAGAGGAGGAACAGAGAGAGAGAGAGAGGAGGAGGAACAGAGAAAGAGAGAGGAGGAGGAACAGAGAGAGAGAGGAGGAGGAACAGAGAGAGAGAGAGAGAGAGAGAGAGAGAGAGAGAGAGAGAGAGGAACACAGAGAGAGAGAGAGGAACACAGAGAGAGAGAGAGAGAGGAACACAGAGAGAGAGAGAGAGGAACACAGAGAGAGAGAGAGAGGAACACAGAGAGAGAGAGAGAGGAACACAGAGAGAGAGAGAGAGGAACACAGAGAGAGAGAGAGAGAGAGGAGGAGGAACACAGAGAGAGAGAGAGAGAGAGAGAGAGAGGAGGAACACAGAGAGAGAGAGAGAGAGAGAGAGGAGGAGGAACACACAGAGAGAGAGAGAGAGAGAGAGAGGAGGAACACAGAGAGAGAGAGGAGAGAGAGAGAGGAGAACACAGAGAGAGAGAGAGAGAGAGGAACACAGAGAGAGAGAGAGAGAGAGGAACACAGAGAGAGAGAGAGAGAGAGAGAGAGAGAGAGGAACACAGAGAGAGAGAGAGAGAGGAGGAGGAACACAGAGAGAGAGAGGAGGAGGAACACAGAGAGAGAGAGAGAGAGAGAGGGGGGGGGGGGAGAGAGAAAGAGAGGGGGAGAGAGAGAGGGGGGGGGGAGAGAGAAAGAGAGGGGGAGAGAGAGAGGGGGGGGGGAGAGAGAAAGAGAGGGGGAGAGAGAGAGGAGGAACAGAGAGAAAGAGAGGGGAGAGAGAGAGGAGGAACAGAGAGAGGGGGAGAGACGGACAGACAGGGAGGGGGGACAGAGAAAAAGAAGGGGGACAGAGAGAGGGTGTGAGAGGGGGAAGGGGGCTAAGAGGAGAGAGAGAGAGACCTCTAGCTCTGCCTTGGACCCTCTCGTGTGCCCACAGAGATGGCTCTGCGTGCCAGCTGTGGCACGCGTGCCATAGGTTCGCCATCACTGTCCTAGGGTGACAACGGTGCTCCTCCATAGATGCAGTATATAGTGAGCGTTGTCACCCTAGGACAGGAAGTGTTACTGGCAGGATCACCAGGTGAAAATAAAAGGTGGGGGGGGGGGGGGGGGGGGATTTAGCCAACAAATCAAAGTACTGGTAACGGGTGTGTACTTTTGTTCTTGGGTTGATTTATACTTTGCACATAGAATACACTCAAAGCGGATAAAAAGGAAACCTATAACATGTACAGCTATCACGAAAAAAGGGAACAATGTCTTTGACAGATAACTGGCACCTCCGGTGTTAAGTAGTCATTCTTATCTCTCCACCACAATACTCAAATCTTTTGCAACACTTGAGCTTCTCACGATGGCCACGCAGACATGTCCAGAGATGGGTTTTCCTGTTGCGGTGGTGGGGGGTTGGGTTCCCCAGCAGTGCACCTACAGCTCCCGCTGGTGATCCCTCTAGTGATATAAAGATCTATATATAGAGAGGGATATATAGATATTTTATATACTTTAAAACCCATATTTTCCTGAAGTTCCTCAAACACTCACAAAACACTAGATGTATACAATGTATCGCATCAGGTACACGTTTAGGACACCCTTCTCAACCTTTATACCCCAGCTGAACCCTTGAAGTATTTTTCAGGTTTCTGAGACTCAGGAATCAGGAGTCAGTGAGAAGAATGTTCCTTACATTGGTGATCAGTGAGAAGAATGCTCCTTACATTGGTGATCAGTGAAGAATGTTCCTTACATTGGTGATCAGTGGGAAGAATGTTCTTTACATTGGTGATCAGTGGGAAGAATGTTCCTTACATTGGTGATCAGTGGGAAGAATGTTTCTTTACATTGGTGATCAGTGAGAAGAATTTCCTTACATTGGTGATCAGTGGGAAGAATGTTCCTTACATTGGTGATCAGTGGGAAGAATGTTCCTTACATTGGTGATCAGTGGGAAGAATGTTCCTTACATTGGTGATCAGTGAGAAGAATGTTCCTTACATTGGTGATCAGTGGGAAGAATGTTCCTTACATTGGTGATCAGTGGGAAGAATGTTCCTTACATTGGTGATCAGTGAGAAGAATGTTCCTTACATTGGTGATCAGTGAGAAGAATGTTCCTTACATTGGTGATCAGTGAGAAGAATGTTCCTTACATTGGTGATCAGTGGGAAGAATGTTCCTTACATTGGTGATCAGTGGGAAGAATGTTCCTTACATTGGTGATCAGTGGGAAGAATGTTCCTTACATTGGTGATCAGTGAGAAGAATGTTCCTTACATTGGTGATCAGTGGGAAGAATGTTCCTTACATTGGTGATCAGTGAGAAGAATGTTCCTTACATTGGTGATCAGTGGGAAGAATGTTCCTTACATTGGTGATCAGTGGGAAGAATGTTCCTTACATTGGTGATCAGTGAGAAGAATGCTCCTTACATTGGTGATCAGTGGGAAGAATGTTCCTTACATTGGTGATCTGTGAGAAGAATGTTCCTTACATTGGTGATCTGTGAGAAGAATGTTCCTTACATTGGTGATCAGTGAGAAGAATGTTCCTTACATTGTGATCAGTGGGAAGAATGTTCCTTACATTGGTGATCAGTGAGAAGAATGTTCCTTACATTGGTGATCAGTGGGAAGAATGTTCCTTACATTGGTGATCAGTGAGAAGAATGTTCCTTACATTGGTGGTCAGTGAGAAGAATGTTCCTTACATTGGTGATCAGTGAGAAGAATGTTCCTTACATTGGTGATCAGTGAGAAAGAATGTTCCTTACATTGGTGATCAGTGGGAAGAATGTTCCTTACATTGGTGATCAGTGGGAAGAATGTTCCTTACATTGGTGATCAGTGGGAAGAATGTTCCTTACATTGGTGATCAGTGAGAAGAATGTTCCTTACATTGGTGATCAGTGAGAAGAATGTTCCTTACATTGGTGATCAGTGGGAAGAATGTTCCTTACATTGGTGATCAGTGAGAAGAATGTTCCTTACATTGGTGGGAAGAATACTACCCTTACAATCAGTTGAAAAGATCATTGCTGTCATGCTGCTGGATCTGCCAAGTTGGATTGTTCCTAGAACTATCCAGGTACCATCAGATGGGAGGTCACTCATCCAGAGCTCTAGGAACCTCTGGAGGAACACCGGTGATGATGTCCAAAGTAGAACAATATGAAACATTCCATTTGTGATGTTTCAGTATGAAAACAAATGATCCCTTCCTATACATTGTTCCACCAGGCGGCCTGTCTGCAGTTGAGTGGCACCCACTGTTGGTTACACCCAGGTGAAGAGAGATGACTTTGCCATTGTGGTATGATGGCATTAGTCATGTTGTAACTTCATCTCAAAGCAGATGGACCAGTTTATAAATGGCAGATAATAACTTTGTACTAGGATGTTTTTAATAGCATGTTGTGTTTGTGTACAGTGGAGGGGCAGAGAACCCGATGGTGAGTGGCTTGTTCCCAGTACCTCTGCCATCTTTGTACATGGTGGCGATCACTTGTTCCAGCTTTGTGAGTCATCAAGGAAAGTCAGAAAAAACTCAACTGCCATTGTCCGCCAAAAGCGGTTGCCCGGGGCTGGCCCCCGCCAAAAGGGGTTGCCCGGGGCTGGCCCCCGCCAAAAGCGGTTGCCCGGGGCTGGCCCCCGCCAAAAGGGGTTGCCCGGGGCTGGCCCCCGCCAAAAGGGGTTGCCCGGGGCTGGCCCCCGCCAAAGGGGGTTTGCCCGGGGCTGGCCCCCGCCAAAGGGGGTTTGCCCGGGGCTGGCCCCCGCCAAAGGGGGTTTGCCCGGGGCTGGCCCCCGCCAAAGGGGGTTTGCCCGGGGCTGGCCCCCGCCAAAGGGGGTTTGCCCGGGGCTGGCCCCCGCCAAAGGGGTTTGCCCTATGTTGGATTTTTTGATCCTTGTGGCTTGCCCCCCCCGCCAAAGCGGTTGCCCTAGGCTTGCCCCCCCCCCCCCCCCCCCCCCCCCCCCCCGCCAAAGCGATATCCTAGGCTGGCCCTGCCAAATCGGTTGCCCTAGGCTGGAGTTTTTGATCCTTGACCATGGTTCTTTTTGGTTTTAGAATGACCAATACAAAGAAAAGAGCTGTTAAAATCTCAAAGTTCGCTATCCATATTGGCATCTAACTCCCAACACCCTGGCAGGTTTAGGGTATGTGCTTCCACACCTGTACCGTTCTTAGCATTTTTATGGTCCCAGATCCCCGGGCACGGGTAACCCAACCCATAATCTATTGCATCCACCCACTTTCTAGCTGGGTATGCCCAAATCTCATCTTTTTTTTTTTTTTTTATAGCTCTTTCCAGGTTGGTCCCACCTACACCCTGTCCCTAAAATATGCAGGTCTCGCCCATCGTCCACCTCTCTTTGATTGTTCTGCCCACTCCCTTCCCCGATCTGCACAATGAATGACTTTTTGAGTTACTCTGCATGGTCAGTAACTCAAATAAGCTTGGCAGGGCAAAAAGGAAAAGACGTTGGCACACACTAGTGTACTAAGCCCTGCCGGACACTTACTACTTCATATAAGGTTGATGCTGAGATCCCAGGACATGGTCCAGGAGCAGCAGGCTAGAGGGCCAAGATATGGCACAGTCCTGGCAAATCGGTGATAGATGGCATCTATGCTGTATGCCAAGGTGATGCCTAGTGCAACACATTGGAGAGCAGGAAGTCAGGAACGTGTAATGTGTATTGTCAAATTTGGCACCTCGAGCACCTGATGGAGTGTGAACTGTCTGAATCGTAGAAGAGAGAGAAATGAGTTCATAAGAGAAATATTTTACTTACTTTACTTATTTAAATTACAACTTGGTGAAAATAGCCTGATAACATTTGATTTTGCACAGAATCCAATGTACATACAGCTTGGCAGGATGCATTACTCTGATTTTTTTTTTTGTATATATTATGCTATACATGCACAGACGCACTGTGTTACCAAAAGTATCGGGACGCCTGCCCTTACACACACATGACCTTTAATGGCATCCCAGTCTTAGTCCGGAGGGTTCAATATGGAGTTGGCCCCGCCCTTTGCAGCTATAAAAGCTTCAACTCTTCTGGGAAGGCCGTCCACAAGGTTTAGGAGGGTGTCTATGGGAATGTTTGACCATTCTTCCAGAAGCCCATTTGTGAGGTCAGGCACTGATGTTGGACAAGAAGGCCTGGTCTCGCAGTCTCCACTCTAATTCATCCCAAAGGTGTTCGGGTTGAGGTCAGGACTCTGTGCAGGCCAGTCAAGTTCCCCCCCCCCCCCAAACTCGCTCATCCATGTCTTTATGGACCTTGCTTTGTGCACTGGTCCAAATCATTTGGTGGAGGGGGGGAGGATTATGGTTTGGGGGGTGTTTTTTTCAGGGGTTGGGCTTGGCCCCTTAGTTCCAGTAAAGGGAAGTCCTACGGCGTCAGCATACCAAGACATTGTGTACAATTTCATGCTCCCAACTTTGTGGGAACAGTTTGGGGACGGCCCCTTCCTGTTCCAACATGACTGATCACCAGTGCACAAAGCAAGGTCCATAAAGACCTGGATGAGCGAGTTTGGGGTGGAGGAACTTGACTGGCCTGCACCGAGTCCTGACCTCAACCTGATTGAACACCTTTGGGATGAATTAGAGCGGAGACTGCGAGCCAGGCCTTCTCACCCAACATCAGTGCCTGACCTCACAAATGCTCTTCTGGAAGAATGGTCAAACATTTCCATAGACACCCTCCTAAACCTTGTGAACGGCCTTCCCAGAAGAGTTGAAGCTGTTATAGCTGCAAAGGGCGGGGCCAACTCAATATTGAACCCTACGGACTAAGACTGGGAAGCCATTAAAGTTCATGTAAAGACCGGTGTCCCAATACTTTTGGTAATATAGTGTATACCCCAAAGAGTCTTTACAATGTATCGAGCACAGAAAGCAGTGAGGCATTAATAACTCTTGACAATATAAATTTTATATAAATGTGACCCCATTAATCTGGCTGCAGAGATGAATTGATAGAGAAGTTGTTGTTTACAGACGCTTTTGTATTTCTCACGCAGGTGTCGCTATCTAGCGGTGGAGCTCTCCCCGGCGATCCCAGTGTTTGCGGTGGTGCTTTTCCTTTTTTCCATGGCCACTCTGCTACGGACGAGTTTTAGTGACCCCGGGGTGATACCCCGGGCATTGCCGGATGAGGCGGCATTCATTGAAATGGAGATCGGTAAGTAGAAGGTGTGGGGTTGGGGGTCAGCTGGGTGATTTTTTATTTATATATATATATATATTTGTTATATTTTAATATAATATATATTTGTTATATTTTAATATAATATATATTTATTATATTTTAATATAATATATATTCGAGTGCGTGTATGTTTTTTGTTATACTTTTTATGACTTTTTTTGAATGGATGGTTTTAGAGGATTGAACACAATTGTTGCGTTGTACGCTCTTCTCGCAGTCAATGGCCCGGGGACTGTCCACTAAAGTTCCGGCTGATCTTGGAATGTGACGGGTAAATGACCTTCTATATTTAGCGGGAGGGGCGTGGGACGCTTTGTACCAGAAAGAAACGTCTCTCTATATACTGTAGATGTTTATTTTTTTCCAAGAAATGGAAACAAGCAGAAGCCTATAATTTACATGGTTTGTCCCTCCGGAAATGAACACTTGGGTGGGAGACAATGAATCCTTGTTAAGTGTGTTTTAAGGCAATTATTACTATTCTGGTGAAGTAATTGCTCGTTATCCATGATGAGCTTTATTCTGTCTTCCTGTCTGTTGCTCGTGCTCTTTATATTTTTCCCCCATTTTTGCTCTTTGCTCGCTCGCCAACTCCCAGTCTGTTTTGCTTGCCTGTCCAATCCACTGTTGGCTCCCCCCCGCCTGCTCTCGACCGTTGGCGGGCTCCCCCCGCCCGCCTGCTCTCGACTGGTGGCGGGCTCCCCCCCGCCTGCTCTCGACTGGTGGCGGGCTCCCCCCCGCCTGCTCTCGACTGGTGGCGGGCTCCCCCCCCGCCTGCTCTCGACTGGTGGCAGGCTCCCCCCCGCCTGCTCTCGACTGGTGGCGGGCTCCCCCCCCCGCCTGCTCTCGACCGGTGGCGGGCTCCCCCCCCCCCCGCCTGCTCTCGACCGGTGGCGGTCTCTCCCCCCCCCCCCGCCTGCTCTCGACCGGTGGCGGTCTCTCCCCCCCCCCCCCCCCGCCTGCTCTCGACCGGTGGCGGTCTCTCCCCCCCCCCCCCCCGCCTGCTCTCGACCGGTGGTGGTCTCTCCCCCCCCCCCGCCTGCTCTCGACCGGTGACGGGCTTCCCTCCCCCGCCTGCTCTCGACCGGTGTCTTTATTTCTTTGCTCACTCAACTGCCATGTCATGCCCACCCAGCTGCTCTCTATCTTTCACTTGCCTATCTGGCTGCTCTGTGTCTATCTCTTTTGCTTGCTCGGCTGTCGGCTCTCTCTGCATCTTTTGCAATAATTTTTCGCTCGCCTATTTGGATTTCTTGCTATCGTTTTCAACCTCTCGTTCTTTAGCTCCCTCTCCCACCAGCTACCTTGTTCAACCCCCTGTTCGCTCCTTCGTTCATCCACCAGCTCTGTCTTTCTTGCTTGTTCACCCACCAGCTCTTTCTGTCTTTTTTGCCTGCACACCCCCCCCCCCCCAGCTCTCTGTAATATCTTGTGTCCGCTCACCCCCCCCCCCCCCAGCTCTCTGTAGGTCTTGTGCCCGCTCACCCCCCCCAGCTCTCTGTAGGTCTTGTGCCCGCTCACCCCCCCAGCTCTCTGTAGGAGTTGTGACCGCTCACCCCCCCCCCCAGTTCTCTGTAGGTCTTGTGCCCACTCACCCCCCCTAGCTCTCTGTAGGTATTTTGCCTGCTCACCCCTCCCCCAAGCTCTCTGGCTTTTGCCCACTCTCACCACCCCCCCCCCCCAGCTCTCTGGCTTTTGCCCACTCACCCCCCCAGCTCTCTGGCTTTTGCCCGCTCACCCCACCCCCAGCTCTCTCTTGCCTGCTCGCCCACCACCCCCTAGCACTCTGTAATATCTTTTGCCCGCTCACCCCTCCTCCCTCCCAGGTCTCTGTCCACCTTTTTGCCCATCCACCCCCCAGTTCTGACTGTCTTTTTTGCCTGCTCCCCCCCCCTTAGCTCTCTGTCATTTGCCCGCTCACTCCACCCCCCAAGCTCTCTGGCTTTTGCCTGCTCACCCCCCCCCCCCCCCCAAAGCTCTCTGGCTTTTGCCTGCTCACCTGCCATGTTTCGCTCGCCCGCCTGCCTAGGCGCCTTGTGTTGTTTTTTTCTTCCCCCCGCCCGCTCTCTGCCTTTTTAGCTCACAATGTTCTCTCATCATATTTGTCATCCTTTCCCACTTATCGGTGACACCAGAAGTAATGCATTTTGCTCGCACAACAAAACGTTTGATCTATAATGAGTGATTCCCGTTTGATTGGAAGTAGGGTGACCTCAGATGAGCTCCTCAATCCACCGTCACCCCGCTCAGGAAAGCGGAGGACTCTTCCATTGTCTCTGAGTCATTCCTCTGTCCTTTACACCGGAGGACGTCCTCAGGGAGCGCAGGACAGAAATATCAGTTTGCACACCATGCATTGTAATATTTTTCCTTCAAGCCTCATTAGAGTGACCTCAGCACTTTTCTGGCAATAGCGTTCCTGCTAACCGTTCATGTGCTGCCTTTTTTCTTTTTTGAATTATTTTCCTTTTAAGATTATTATTTTTGTATCGCCTCCTTTGTTATATACCCAGTCCAATTATTGAAAGGAGGAAAAAATGATAATTATCGCTCGCTAAATCTTGAGCACAGTAGGTGCGACCTTTTTAAGCGCACACAAAAAAGTTAAATATGTATATACAGTGGTGTGAAAAAGTGTTTTGCCCCCTTCCTCATTTCCTGTTCCTTTGCATGTTTGTCACACTTAAGTGTTTCGGAACATCAAACCAATTTAAACAATAGTCAAGGACAACACAAGTAAACACAAAATGCAATTTGTAAATGAAGGTGTTTATTATTAAAGGTGAAAAAAATCCAAACCATCATGGCCCTGTGTGAAAAAGTGATTGCCCCCTAAACCTAATAACTGGTTGGGCCCACCCTTAGCAGCAACAACTGCAACCAAGCGTTTGCGATAACGTGCAATGAGGCTTTTACAGCGTCCTGGAGGAATTTTGGCCCACTCATCTTTGCAGAATTGTCCTAATTCAGTTACATTAGAGGGTTTTCGAGCATGAACGGCCTTTTTAAGGTCATACCACAACATCTCAATAGGATTCAGGTCAGGACTTTGGCTAGGCCACTCCAAAGTCTTCATTTTGTTTTTCTTCAGCCATTCGGTGGTGGACTTGCTGGTGTGTTTAGGATCATTGTCCTGCTGCAGAACCCAAGTTCGTTTCAGCTTGAGTACACGAACAGATGGTCGGACATTCTCCTTCAGGATCTCTTGGTAGACAGCAGAATTCATAGTTCCTTTTATCACGGCAAGTCTTCCAGGTCCTGAAGCAGCAAAACAGCCCCAGACCATCACACTACCACCACCATATTTTACTGTTGGTATAATGTTCTTTTTCTGAAATGCAGTGTTCCTTCTACGCCAGATATACTTGGACACACACCTTCCAAAGAGTTCCACTTTTGTCTCATCGGTCCACAGAATGTTGTCCCCAAAAGTCTTGGGGATCATCAAGATGTGTTTGTGGAGAAATTGAGACGAGCTTTGATGTTCTTTTTGCTCAGCAGTGGTTTTCTCCTTGGAACTCTGCCATGCAGGCCATTTTTTGCCCAGTCTTTTCCTGATGGTGGAGGCATGAACGCTGACCTTAACTGAGGCAAGTGAGGCCTGCAGTTCCTTGGACGTTGTTGTGGGGTCTTTTGTGACCTCTTGGATGAGTCGTCGCTGCGCTCTTGGGGTAATTTTGGGCGGCCGGCCACTCCTGGGAAGGTTCACCACTGTTCCATGTCTTCGCCATTTGTGGATAATGGCTCTCACTGTGGTTCGCTGGATTCCCAAAGCTTTGGAAATGGCTTTATAACCCTTTCCAGACTGATAGATCTCAATTACTTTCTTTCTCAATTGTTCCTGAATTTCTTTGGGTCTCGGCATGATGTGTAGCTTTTAAGGATCTTCTGGTGGACCTTACTGTGTCAAGCAGCTCCTATTTAAGTGATGCCTTGATTGTGAACAGGTGTGGCAATAATCAGGCCTGGGTGTGGCTAGAGAAATTGAACTCAGGTGTGGACAACCACAGTTATAGTATGTTTTAACAAGGGGGGCAATCACTTTTTCACACAGGGCCATGATGGTTTGGATTTTTTTTCACCTTTAATAATAAACACCTTCATTTACAAATTGCATTTTGTGTTTACTTGTGTTGTCCTTGACTATTGTTTAAATTGGTTTGATGTTCGAAACACTTAAGTGTGACAAACATGCAAAGGAACAGGAAATGAGGAAAGGGGGCAAACACTTTTTTCACACCACTGTACAACTTATTATTTTTTAATTTCCTGCTTTTTGAATAAAATATGGATTGACTGGAACCCCCATCAGCATTTATTGTGGAAAATCCAAGATGTTGTCCCTGGAACAGAAGTGAGAGAGATTTCCTCTCACTTCTCTATTTTTCCTATGAGACCCTTCTCCCCATTCCTCAAGTTAAGGAAAATCTCCCCATTGGGACAGATGGCAAAGAAAAAAAAGCTTCTTCTTCTTCTCCTCCTTCTCCTCCTTCTCCTTCTCCTTCTCCTTCTCCTTCTCCTTCTCCTTCTCCTTCTCCTTCTCCTTCTCCTTCTTCATCTTCATCTTCATCTTCATCTTCATCTTCTCCTCCTTCTTCTTCATCTTCATCTTCTCCTCCTTCTTCTTCATCTTCATCTTCTCCTCCTTCTTCTTCATCTTCATCTTCTCCTCCTTCTTCTCCTCCTTCTTCTCCTTCTTCATCTTCTCCTCCTTCTTCTCCTTCTCCTTCTCCTTCTCCTTTTCCAACATTTTGGATTTTCCCATATTATATTTTATTGACCACCAGGACAAATATAGTCAGCAGCCGTAATCTCCCAAGGGGCCTGTCAAATACACTCATTGTAGTGCCGACTATGGTGACCCTTTTCACCCCCCCCCCCCCCAATCTACTCCATTCATAAGACTGTACTATAGCTTTAATCAATAAACGATTTGAATGGAAGAGGCGACCCTTTCATTCATTCGCATGTCTTCTGTTTATACTGCGCTTTTCATTGATGGGACCGATAGTACCGTTTTCTATGAATGGAGGAGGGGGGGGGGCACCGACATATATTTGGTACTCCTTGAAGAGTGTCTGACAGGTCCAGCAGTGATATTAGCCCCACAGCACTGGACGATTGTGGCTGCACGGTATGGGAGGTTGGCAGAGGGCTTTGGCTTTTCAATATGACAGCTAGCACAAAGTGTTAAGTACCATTCCCTGTGTTCTGTGTTACCCAGATGGGAATGTTAGGTCTACAGGGTACCCAAATGGATATGTTGGTTGTATAATGTACCCAGATGGTATGTTGGGTCTACAATGTGCCCAAATGAGAATGTTTGGTGTACGGCTTTACCCAAATGGCCCGGTTGGGTGTACGGCTTTACCCAAATGGCCCGGTTGGGTGTACGGCTTTACCCAAATGGCACGGTTGGGTGTACGGCTTTACCCAAATGGCACGGTTGGGTGTACGGCTTTACCCAAATGGCAAGGTTGGGTGTACGGCTTTACCCAAATGGCACGGTTGGGTGTATGGCTTTACCCAAATGGCACGGTTGGGTGTATGGCTTTACCCAAATGGCAAGGTTGGGTGTACGGCTTTACCCAAATGGCAAGGTTGGGTGTAGGGCTTTACCCAAATGGCAAGGTTGGGTGTATGGCTCACCCAAATGGCAAGGTTGGGTGTACGGGGTACCGGTTGGTGTACCCAAATGGCAAGGTTGGGTGTACGGGGTACCGGTTGGTGTACCCCAATGGCAAGGTTGGGTGTACGGGGTACCGGTTGGTGTACCCAAATGGCAAGGTTGGGTGTACGGGGTACCGGTTGATGTACCCAAATGGCAAGGTTGGGTGTACGGGGTATCGGTTGATGTACCCAAATGGCAAGGTTGGGTGTACGGGGTATCGGTTGATGTACCCAAATGGCAAGGTTGGGTGTACGGGGTACCCAATACTATGTCTACAATGTACCCAAATGGACATGTTGGGTATGTAATGTACCCAGATGAGAATGTTGGGAATTTTTTCTTTTGAATTTTCAATTTTCTACCTAAACTAGGCTTTAAATAAATGTTTTGGGTTCTGGGAAAGTCCCTTTTAACAGTTCTGTTTAGTGTGTTGTAGTAATGTTGGTAGCAGCATAATGCAGTGCCATGCACTGTGCACTGGTCTAAAAATAAAAAATACCGGTGCATTGGTAGCTCATTCATTTCAATCGTTTTCCTCATTCGGATAAGGGCTTACTCGTACCAAGTGGCATATATTGCGTGAATGACAGATATAGGTACAGCTAGCCGCACTGACATTCTCTGTAACAATGCATAGCAGGGCTTGTTTTGTTTTTTCTTTAAAAAAATTTAAACTTGTGTGTAATTTTAATGCGCTGTGATGCATTACAAGTAGGAATGCGATGCGCACAAATGTAATGTGTCCTGTTTTTTTTTCTATGTTGATGTGAACTGAAGCCATAGGACGAATAGGCGAATCGCCCTGTTGCTGGTGCGATCGTCCTTTTTGTCCTTTTTGTCCATTCTGGTGCATTAGTAGTCCATTCATTTCAATGGGTTGCCCTAACGCAGCGCACATTAATGCCCAACATAGCACAATTAACGCAAACATTTATGAGCGTTAATGGCGCTAAAGAAATCTTATACAGTACTGAGAGAAATTCTATCGCTGACCGAAATGTTTCTTGTCTCTCTGAGAAATGTGCAGTGAACAGCGCCACCTGTAGGACGTGGGAAGCTGAAGAAGTGCTTTCAGGATAGCAGAAATTTTAATCAATGTGAAAAGATTTCCAGCTACTTTATAATCCGGATATTTTATACAATGGTCTAAAATCTTAAATAATTCTCTTTGCGGATCAGAGCAATAACCATGGATACATTTATAGCGTCGGAGCTTGTGGGCACACAAAGTGTAACATTCAAAGCAACACCCCCGTGCTAGGAGGTCCTCTTTTACTTTATCTTGTTTTTAGTGGTCTTTATGTGGCTTGGATTATCCTGATAATATATAAATGAACATATAGAAGTTGGCTGTAATTGTGCTGATGATATAAAAACTGTGACCATGTCCGTCACCTCTTTTCCTCTGCCTTCCAAAGGCATATATTGTGCCTAATGGAAATGTCACCCTAAATATGAATATAACATCTGATCTCTTCTTTTACAGAGGCAGCCAATGGAAACGTGCCACAAGGTCAGCGCCCGCCACCTCGTATTAGAAATGTCCAAATCAACAATCAGATAGTCAAGCTGAAATATTGCTACACGTGCAAAATCTTCAGACCTCCTCGAGCATCGCACTGCAGTATATGTGATAACTGTGTGGGTGAGTAACTAGAAACAGCTGTACACAAATTTGAATGTTGGGTATACAATGCATCCAAATGGGACTGTTGGGTATACAGGGTACCCAGATGGAAATGTTGGGTATACAATGTACCAAAAATGGAATGTTAGGTCTACAATGTACCCAAATGGACAGGTTGGGTGTGTGAATGTACACAGATGAGAATGTTGGGTCTACAGTTTACCAAAATAAGAACGTTGGGTATACAATGTACTCAAATTGGAATGTTGGGTATGCAGGTTAACCAAATAGGAAGGCTGTGTGCACAGGGTACCCAAATGGGAAAGTTAGGTCTGCATGTTACCCAGTTGGGTAGGTTGGGTCCGCAGGCTACCCATTTGGGAAGGTTGGGTCCGCAGGCTACCCATTTGGGAAGGTTGGGTCCGCAGGCTACCCATTTGGGAAGGTTGGGTCCGCAGGCTACCCATTTGGGAAGGTTGGGTCCGCAGGCTACCCATTTGGGAAGGTTGGGTCCGCAGGCTTCCCAGTTGGGAAGGTTGGGTCCGCAGGCTTCCCAGTTGGGAAGGTTGGGTCCGCAGGCTTCCCAGTTGGGAAGGTTGGGTCCGCAGGCTGCCCAATTGGGAAGGTTGGGTCCGCAGGCTGCCCAATATGGAAGGTTGGGTCCGCAGGCTGCCCAATTGGGAAGGTTGGGTCCGCAGGTTGCCCAATTGGGAAGGTTGGGTCCGCAGGTTACCCAGTCGGTGGGAGGGTTGGGTCCGTAGGCTACCCAGTTGGTGGGAAGGTTGGGTCTGCAGGGTACCCAAGTGGGATGGTTGGGTGTACAGTGTATCTAGGTGTGATGCCCCTGTACAAAAACGTAACAACGCTGCTCCTCCATACTAAGCTGAAGTGTATAACAGGGGAAATTCCACTGTTTCTGAGCTCCACTAGTAACCTGAAGACTAGGCAAATGATCATATGATCTTTACTTGGAGGAGCACTGTGTGTTTCATGTCATTGGAGACTGCAGAGTCTCTTTTCAGTCTGGAAGAAATTGTTTGGTAGACATGCAGTGGGAGAATAGTGGAAGTGAATTGTGTAAAGAGTAAATATGGCCGCCCCCACGTACACCTATAATGACTCCCTGTATAGAGAACTGTGTTTTTTAGATTTAGACTTGAATCACTCTTGTGCATATAATATAGTATATCTGAATAAAAATAAATAAAATGGAGAGATGACGATTCCTTTTATTGCATTTGTGTGCCAGTAAGCTGATTTTATCTCTCCTGTAATCCATGTTTGTGTTCGGTGTCTCCGCAGAGCGTTTTGACCATCATTGTCCATGGGTGGGGAACTGCGTTGGAAAGAGGAATTATCGATACTTCTACCTCTTCATCCTGTCCTTGTCCCTTCTGACAATCTACATATTCGCCTTCAACATTGTCTATGTGGTCCTCAGTGAGTCCCTCCTTCTTTCCACTTCAATATTTTGTTGGGTATGTTGGGTCTACTGTGCACCCGGATAAGAATGTTGGGTCTACCGTGTGCCCAGATGGGAATGTTGGGCCTAGCGTGTGCCCAGATGGGAAATGTTGGGCCTAGCGTGTGCCCAGATGGGAAATGTTGGGCCTAGCGTGTGCCCAGATGGGAAATGTTGGGCCTAGCGTGTGCCCAGATGGGAAATGTTGGGCCTAGCGTGTGCCCAGATGGGAAATGTTGGGCCTAGCGTGTGCCCAGATGGGAAATGTTGGGCCTAGCGTGTGCCCAGATGGGAAATGTTGGGCCTAGCGTGTGCCCAGATGGGGAATGTTGGGCCTACCGTGTGCCCAGATGGGAAATGTTGGGCCTACCGTGTGCCCAGATGGGAAATGTTGGGTCTACCCTGTGCGCCCAGATGGGAAATGTTGGGCCTAGCGTGTTCCCAGATGGGAAATGTTGGGCCTACCGTGTGCCCAGATGGGCAATGGTGGGTCTACCCTGTGCGCCCAGATGGGCAATGGTGGGTCTACCCTGTGCGCCCAGATGGGCAATGGTGGGTCTACCCTGTGCGCCCAGATGGGCAATGGTGGGTCTACCCTGTGCGCCCAGATGGGCAATGTTGGGTCTACCCTGTGCGCCCAGGTGGCAATGTTGGGTCTACCCTGTGCGCCCAGGTGGCAATGTTGGGCATACATCTGTCTGTGCCCCTGTTAGGGAGATTTCCCTTCTTGCTTAACTATTATCCCCCGAACAGAAATAGAGGGGAAATATTCCAACGAGGACACTAGCTCTGGTGACAGTCTGGAATTTCCCTCTTTGCAGGGATTTGCCCTCACTTTCTGTTGTGGCTATGGGACAGAAAACGAGACCCCGGTGATGGGGGGGGGGGGGACAAAAATCAGTTAGAAGTTATATCTTCCCCTTATGCTATCCAAAATGGAAATAAAATTGCCTTTTGTTCTGTTTTAAATGGGCTTCCTAATTTACCACAGCAGACAAAACGTTGCTCGTTAAGAGAAACTTTGCTCCCCCCTCCTCCTTGTGCTACCAATACACTGCGTGCTCCGATATGACCAAAGGTCTACCGCCTGGCCATCGGGTCCTGACAATGCCCTTTGATACATCTGCACACCCGCAGGATATTTAACTGCACGTATGGAAAGATGGCAAAGTTTTGGGACCGAAGTGCAACCCATCTTTGCTGTGTGGGGGGAACTCTCATGTGTGCCGATGTGTTGCGGGGCCGTCGGCACACAAAGCCCTGCTAGACATCTGTGTGCCTCTACACAGGGCAAGAGGGGCACAAGGGGCAGGAGGGGCCCCCGGGCATTATTCTCACCTAGGTGAGAAATGTGGAAGGTGTTGCTTTGCAGGCTTCATTAATAAATCTGACCAGAGCAAACCTTTGTCTACCTGGAGGTGCGTTATCCATTAGAGGTGGAGTTGGTCTTCAGGTCATTCAGTGGAATCGGTCCTTTTTAGATCTGTATCTTCAAGAGATGATTTGTTTTTATAATCCTCCTTTTATATGTCTTTTTTTTTTTATTTTTCCCTCTTTTTTTAGATTCCTTAAAAATCGGCTTCCTGAACACGCTGAAAGAAAGTCCGGGAACATATCCTTCTACTGATAGAATATAGTCAGCTGTGCAGGGCCCAGTACTACCTATAAAGTGTAGTAGAGCGCTTTTTTATTTTTTATTTTTTTACTTTTTTAAGTTTTGGATGGACTGTGGGAAGGTTAGACCCTCTGTCAGGTTTTTATTGATTTCTGTATTTTCCCCCGGTGAGGTTCACCCTCCACACCAGCAGCATTGGGCACCAGCGTATAGACAAACAGTTTGTCTCCTTTCCAATAGTTTTAGTTCACACCAACCTGCTCCAGTGCAGCGTGACGTGGTACATCGGAACACACTGCACAACAAAGTGCAACATTTTATTTTTGTTGCCATTCCCAGGGGTTGTAACGCACCGCGGAGCGCTGCAGTGCATAGAAATGCCTGGGAGTTTAACCGGGGGCAATTTAAAAAAAATAAATAAATTTAATAATTTCTTGCACTGAAAAACATGCAATTTTTTATTTTTTTTTTTTTTATTTAAAGGCCCAAACATAAATACATACATGAGATAGATATATATATATATATATATATATATATTATATATATATATATATATATATATATATATATAATTTATTGAAAGCAGAGATCCTTAGAAATAAAATGGTGGTATGTGGTGTTTTTTGTTTTTGTTATTTAGTTTTTTTTATTTATTTATTTTAAGGAAAAAGGACACAAATTTTAATTTTTGTGCAAGCAAACACATCGTTCTACCCAGTTTTTGGGTTAAATATAAAAGATTGGGTTGCATTAACTAACTAGATACCAAACATGTCAAGTCTTAAGCCCCATACACACGATCGGATTTGGTGTGATCGGACTTTGTTGTCAAAAAATCTATCCAGCAGGAGATAGAACTTTGTCCGTCAGACAATCCGACAACATTGTCCGATAGGACAGAATCCATCGGAAAATCCGACCGTGTGTATGGGGCTTTAAAGTTCCGTATTGCTTGTGGAATCGAAAAATGTATGGTACTAAAAACCCTCAATAGGCGATTCTTTAAAATCAAATAAGGGAATTGATGGTCAGCGCAGAGCGGTACTGCGGACATATTATATACAGGTATAAATTGGGACTTTTTTGGCACTATATACTGCGAGTAAGTATTTTTTTTTATTTTTTTTTCAGTTTATTGAAAAGTATTTCAAAACGGGTGTAGAGATATATTTAAATGCATATCATACTGATAACCAGGGTGGATTTGATTAAAATCACTAGTAAAAAGACTTGATTTAAATCATAATTTTGAAAGAGCAACTGTCATCTCTGACCCGCTGTTGGCTCCTCCTCTGACCCCCCTGCTGTTGGCTCCTCCTCTGACCCGCTGTTGGCTCCCTCCTCTGACCCCCCCCCGCTGTTGGCTCCCTCCTCTGACCCCCCCCCACTGTTGGCTCCCTCCTCTGACCCCCCCCCCCCCCCCCCACTGTTGGCTCCCTCCTCTGACCCCCCCCGCTGTTGGCTCCTCCTCTGACCCGCTGTTGGCTCCTCCTCTGACCCCCCCCCACTGTTGGCTCCCTCCTCTGACCCAGCTGTTGGCTCCTCCTCTGACCCAGCTGTTGGCTCCCTCCTCTGACCCCCCCCACTGTTGGCTCCTCCTCTGACCCGCTGTTGGCTCCTCCTCTGACCCGCTGTTGGCTCCTTCATCTGACCCGCTGTTGGCTCCTCCTCTGACCCGCTGTTGGCTCCTTCCTCTGACCCGCTGTTGGCTCCTTCCTCTGACCCGCTGTTGGCTCCTCCTCTGACCCGCTGTTGGCTCCCTCCTCTGACCCGCTGTTGGCTCCCTCCTCTGACCCGCTGTTGGCTCCTTCCTCTGACCCGCTGTTGGCTCCCTCCTCTGACCCGCTGTTGGCTCCCTCCTCTGACCCGCTGTTGGCTCCCTCCTCTTATTCCCCCCCCCCCCGCTGTTGGCTCCCTCCTCTTATTCCCCCCCCCGCTGTTGGCTCCCTCCTCTGACCCGCTGTTGGCTCCCTCCTCTTATTCCCCCCCCCCCGCTGTTGGCTCCCTCCTCTGACCCCCCCCCCCCCCGCTGTTGGCTCCCTCCTCTGACCCCCCCCCCCCCGCTGTTGGCTCCCTCCTCTGACCCCCCCCCCCCGCTGTTGGCTCCTCCGCTTTTGGCTCCCTCCTCTGACCCCCCCCCCCCGCTGTTGGCTCACCAACAGTCCCATTCACTTTAATGGGATGGCGGCAGCGGGTGATTGGATGCCAGCTAACAGGCCCCGCCATGATGGATCTGAAATGACAGGTTCTCTTTATATACAAGGACTCATTCTTGCTGGTAGTTAGGAAACCTACTTAATTTTGTAAGCAAATAATAAAGATTCTATTTAGAATAATAAACTGTCGGGTTTGTAAAACGGCGATATCAGAACCGATCCAATCATACAGTTTGCAGTGTACATAGATTTGCAAAACAATGGGATAAAGTGATATTCCTGAACTTTGGTTTGTCTCATGGTTACTGTGACATTGTGTGAATGCATCAATGCAGTGCATGTTATCTCAGCTTGCAGAGCTTGGATTCATTGAATGAGTTTCCCAAAAATGTAAATATTGCAGAATATACAGCCTCATGTTACATAACTGAGCTCCATTTAATGCTGAATAAACTAAATTATTAATGTATCTTAAATAGAAAATTAACTTTTAGATAGATTTTTACACCAAATGCATTTTATTAAAATGAATTTGATAAAAAAAAAAAAAAAAAAATCGATTTAAATCTGATTTTAAATAAAAAAAAATTTGATAAGAAAAAAAATTCATTGATTTATATCCACCTTGCTTATAACCATACAGAAATGTGTGTGTATGTGTGTATGTGTATATATGTGTATGTGTATATATATATATATATATATATATATATATATATATATATATATAATATATATATATATATATATATATATATATATATATATATATATATATATATAATGGGACTTTGCCGATCGAATATATTTATATCTACAAAAAAACTAATTCTATATAAATATAATATAATACAATATGATATAATATATATATTTTTTTTTTTATTAATATTTATTTTTGTAGATATTAATATATTCGATCAGCAAAGTCCCATCATAACAGCTGGTCAAATTCAATTCAATGGAGACCTCACTAAATCGATCTATTGGAGGATCTGTAGTTTAGGATTCTTATTCAGTTTAGTCTCGTCAATCATTCATTAAGCGATCGTATTGATAGGTTCCCATCGATGGGTTCTCTCTCTTGCCTGCCGCCCGGGCCGGTCTGTATAAGATTTGGAATTATCAGATTTGTGTTTTTTTTGGCTCCTTGACTCCTCCGCACGGTCCTGGAAGTCTTCATCTGTTTCTTCACACTGTGGTCTGTGGTGGGATTAACCGGATTCCATACATTCCTCGTATCTCTGAACCAGACGACCAATGAAGATGTGAGTAAATGAAGAGGGGGAGGGGCTGTTTTTTGTTTATCGTGTCAAGTTATCAATATCTTAAATCTGAATTCCAGGTTTTTATATAGTTTCAGCTTCGATCAATACTCCCAACAACCATCAATGTAATGGGGGCATTCTTCCCACTGACCATCAATGTAATGGGGGGCATTCTTCCCACTGACCATCAATGTAATGGGGGGGGGGGGGGGGGCATTCTTCCCACTGACCATCAATGTAAGGGGGGAGGGCATTCTTCCCACTGACCATCAATGTAAGGGGGGGGGGGGCATTCTTCCCACTGACTATCAATGTAAGGGGGGGGGGCATTCTTCCCACTGACCATCAATGTAAGGGGGGGGGGGGTGGGGGGGGGGGGTGGGGGGGGGGGGAGGGGGGGGGGGCATTCTTCCCACTGACCATCAATGTAAGGGGGGGGGGGGGCATTCTTCCCACTGACCATCAATGTAATGGGGGGCATTCTTCCCACTGACCATCAATGTAAGGGGGGGGGGGCATTCTTCCCACTGACCATCAATGTAAGGGGGGGGGGCATTCTTCCCACTGACCATCAATGTAAGGGGGGGGGGGGGCATTCTTCCCACTGACCATCAATGTAAGGGGGGGGGGGGCATTCTTCCCACTGACCATCAATGTAATGGGGGGGGGCATTCTTCCCACTGACCATCAATGTAATGGGGGGGGGGGGGCATTCTTCCCACTGACCATCAATGTAATGGGGGGGGGCATTCTTCCCACTGACTATCAATGTAATGGGGGGCATTCTTCCCACTGACCATCAATGTAATGGGGGGCATTGTTCCCACTGACTATCAATGTAATGGGGGGCATTCTTCCCACTGACCATCAATGTAATGGGGGGGGGGGGCATTCTTCCCACTGACCATCAATGTAATGGGGGGGGGGCATTCTTCCCACTGACCATCAATGTAATGGGGGGCATTCTTCCCACTGACCATCAATGTAATGGGGGGCATTCTTCCCACTGACCATCAATGTAATGGGGGGCATTCTTCCCACTGACCATCAATGTAATGGGGGGGCATTCTTCCCACTGACTATCAATGTAATGGGGGGCATTCTTCCCACTGACCATCAATGTAATGGGGGGCATTATTTATTTTCAATCCATCCAGTTTTAGTAGTGAATTGTGAAGCCTCCATTGGCTGCATTGGGGCGCTATTAGGAATAAATGGCAGAGCCGCAGTCAATGGCGAAATGTGTGTGCAACGCACAATAGAGTGAGCCCATCCCTAAGACTTGTTAGGAGCTGAATCATTGTGAGTGGTCTGAGGGCTCGTTCACACTGGTGCAGCACACTAAATCTTGCCAACGACACTTGGCGTGACCAACGACGTGGCACCAGTGAACTTTTTTGCTGTCTCTAAAGGTGACATTCAGACCTCCACTGTAGTGGGGCATTAATTGCTCCACTCTGGCCTTCAATATAATTGG
The DNA here is from genome assembly GCA_028564925.1 of Lithobates sylvaticus. NCBI lineage: Eukaryota > Metazoa > Chordata > Amphibia > Anura > Ranidae > Lithobates > Lithobates sylvaticus. The sequence goes on along the minus strand of CM053033.1, from coordinate 231,980,414 downwards.
GGTATTTTTCTTACTGACCAAAATGTAATGGGGGGCATTCTTCCCAGTAACCATCAATGTAATGGGGGGCATTCTTCCCAGTAACCATCAATGTAATGGGGGCATTCTTCCCAGTAACCATCAATGTAATGGGGGGCATTCTTCCCAGTAACCATCAATGTAATGGGGGGCATTCTTCCCAGTAACCATCAATGTAATGGGGGGCATTCTTCCCAGTAACCATCAATGTAATGGGGGGCATTCTTACCAGTAACCAATGTAATGGGGGGCATTCTTCCCAGTAACCAATGTAATGGGGGGCATTCTTCCCAGTAACCATCAATGTAATGGGGGGCATTCTTCCCAGTAACCATCAATGTAATGGGGGCATTCTTCCCACTGACCATCAATGTAATGGGGGGCATTCTTCCCAGTAACCATCAATGTAATGGGGGGCATTCTTCCCAGTAACCATCAATGTAATGGGGGGCATTCTTCCCAGTAACCATCAATGTAATGGGGGGCATTCTTCCCAGTAACCATCAATGTAATGGGGGGCATTCTTCCCAGTAACCATCAATGTAATGGGGGGCATTCTTCCCAGTAACCATCAATGTAATGGGGGGGGGGGGGGCATTCTTCCCAGTAACCATCAATGTAATGGGGGGCATTCTTCCCAGTAACCAATGTAATGGGGGGCATTCTTCCCAGTAACCAATGTAATTGGGGGCATTCTTCCCAGTAACCATCAATGTAATGGGGGGCATTCTTCCCAGTAACCATCAATGTAATGGGGGGCATTCTTCCCAGTAACCACCAATGTAATGGGGGGCATTCTTCCCAGTAACCAATGTAATGGGGGGCATTCTTCCCAGTAACCAATGTAATGGGGGGCATTCTTCCCAGTAACCATCAATGTAATGGGGGGCATTCTTCCCAGTAACCAATGTAATGGGGGGCATTCTTCCCAGTAACCATCAATGTAATGGGGGGCATTCTTCCCAGTAACCATCAATGTAATGGGGGGCATTCTTCCCAGTAACCACCAATGTAATGGGGGCATTCTTCCCAGTAACCAATGTAATGGGGGGGCATTCTTCCCAGTAACCAATGTAATGGGGGGCATTCTTCCCAGTAACCATCAATTTAATGGGGGGCATTCTTCCCAGTAACCAATGTAATGGGGGGCATTCTTCCCAGTAACCAATGTAATGGGGGGCATTCTTCCCAGTAACCAATGTAATGGGGGGGCATTCTTCCCAGTAACCATCAATGTAATGGGGGGGCATTCTTCCCAATGTCCATCAATGTAATGGGGGGCATTCTTCCAGTAACCATCAATGTAATGGGGGGCATTCTTCCCAGTAACCATCAATGTAATGGGGGGCATTCTTCCCAGTAACCATCAATGTAATGGGGGGCATTCTTCCCAGTAACCATCAATGTAATGGGGGGCATTCTTCCCAGTAACCATCAATGTAATGGGGGGCATTCTTCCCAGTAACCATTGTAATGGGGGGCATTCTTCCCAGTAACCAATGTAATGGGGGGCATTCTTCCCAGTAACCACCAATGTAATGGGGGGCATTCTTCCCAGTAACCACCAATGTAATGGGGGGCATTCTTCCCAGTAACCACCAATGTAATGGGGGCATTCTTCCCAGTAACCAATGTAATGGGGGGCATTCTTCCCAGTAACCAATGTAATGGGGGGCATTCTTCCCAGTAACCAATGTAATGGGGGGCATTCTTCCCAGTAACCAATGTAATGGGGGGCATTCTTCCCAGTAACCAATGTAATGGGGGGCATTCTTCCCAGTAACCAAAGAAATGGGGGGCATTCTTCCCAGTAACCAATGTAATGGGGGGCATTCTTCCCAGTAACCATCAATGTAATGGGGGGCATTCTTCCCAACAACCATCAATGTAATGGGGGGCATTCTTCCCACTGACCATCAATGTAATGGGGGGGGGGGCATTCTTCCCAACAACCATCAATGCAATGGGGGGGGCATTCTTCCCACTGACCATCAATGTAATGGGGGGCATTCTTCCCAACAACCATCAAAGTAATGGGCACATTCTTCCCAACAACCATCAATGTAATGGGGGGGCATTCTTCCCAACAACCATCAATGTAATGGGGGGGCATTCTTCCCAACAACCATCAATGTAATGGGGGGGCATTCTTCCCAACAACCATCAATGTAATGGGGGGGCATTCTTCCCAACAACCATCAAAGTAATGGGCGCATTGTTCCCACTGACCACCAGTGTAATCTGGGTTTTCTTCCCAATGGCAATCAGTGTAATGGGGGGGGCATTCTTCCATCAATGTAATGGGGGGATATTCTTCCCACTGGCCATCAGTGTAATGGGACATTCTTCCCAACAACCATCAAAGTAATGGGCACATTCTTCCCACTGACCATCAATGTAATGGGGGGCATTCTTCCCAGTAACCATCAATGTAATGGGGGGCATTCTTCCCAGTAACCATCAATGTAATGGGGGGCATTCTTCCCAGTAACCATCAATGTAATGGGGGGCATTCTTCCCAGTAACCATCAATGTAATGGGGGGCATTCTTCCCAGTAACCATTGTAATGGGGGGCATTCTTCCCAGTAACCAATGTAATGGGGGGCCTTCTTCCCAGTAACCATCAATGTAATGGGGGGCATTCTTCCCAGTAACCATCAATGTAATGGGGGGCATTCTTCCCAGTAACCACCAATGTAATGGGGGGCATTCTTCCCAGTAACCAATGTAATGGGGGGCATTCTTCCCAGTAACCATCAATGTAATGGGGGCATTCTTCCCAGTAACCACCAATGTAATGGGGGCATTCTTCCCAGTAACCACCAATGTAATGGGGGGCATTCTTCCCAGTAACCATCAATGTAATGGGGGGCATTCTTCCAGTAACCATCAATGTAATGGGGGGCATTCTTCCCAGTAACCAATGTAATGGGGGGCATTCTTCCCAGTAACCAATGTAATGGGGGGCATTCTTCCCAGTAACCATCAATGTAATGGGGGGCATTCTTCCCAATGTCCATCAGTGTAATGGGGGGGCATTCTTCCCAATGTCCATCAATGTAATGGGGGGCATTCTTCCCAGTAACCATCAATGTAATGGGGGGCATTCTTCCCAGTAACCATCAATGTAATGGGGCATTCTTCCCAGTAACCATCAATGTAATGGGGGGCATTCTTCCAGTAACCATCAATGTAATGGGGGGCATTCTTCCTAGTAACCATTGTAATGGGGGGCATTCTTCCCAGTAACCACCAATGTAATGGGGGGCATTCTTCCCAGTAACCACCAATGTAATGGGGGGCATTCTTCCCAGTAACCACCAATGTAATGGGGGGCATTCTTCCCAGTAACCATCAATGTAATGGGGGGCATTCTTCCCAATGTCCATCAATGTAATGGGGGGCATTCTTCCCAATGTCCATCAGTGTAATGGGGGGGCATTCTTCCCAATGTCCATCAATGTAATGGGGGGCATTCTTCCCAGTAACCATCAATGTAATGGGGGGGCATTCTTCCCAGTAACCATCAATGTAATGGGGGGCATTCTTCCCAGTAACCATCAATGTAATGGGGGGCATTCTTCCCAGTAACCATCAATGTAATGGGGGGCATTCTTCCTAGTAACCATTGTAATGGGGGGCATTCTTCCCAGTAACCACCAATGTAATGGGGGGCATTCTTCCCAGTAACCACCAATGTAATGGGGGGCATTCTTCCCAGTAACCACCAATGTAATGGGGGGCATTCTTCCCAGTAACCAATGTAATGGGGGGCATTCTTCCCAGTAACCAATGTAATGGGGGGCATTCTTCCCAGTAACCAATGTAATGGGGGGCATTCTTCCCAGTAACCATCAATGTAATGGGGGGCATTCTTCCCAACAACCATCAATGTAATGGGGGGCATTCTTCCCACTGACCATCAATGTAATGGGGGGGGCATTCTTCCCAACAACCATCAATGCAATGGGGGGCATTCTTCCCACTGACCATCAATGTAATGGGGGGGGGGGGGGGCATTCTTCCCAACAACCATCAAAGTAATGGGCACATTCTTCCCAACAACCATCAATGTAATGGGGGGGCATTCTTCCCAGCAACCATCAATGTAATGGGGGGGCATTCTTCCCAACAACCATCAATGTAATGGGGGGGCATTCTTCCCAACAACCATCAAAGTAATGGGCGCATTGTTCCCACTGACCACCAGTGTAATCTGGGTTTTCTTCCCAATGGCAATCAGTGTAATGGGGGGGGGGGGGGGGGCATTCTTCCATCAATGTAATGGGGGGATATTCTTCCCACTGGCCATCAGTGTAATGGGACATTCTTCCCAACAACCATCGATGTAATGGGGGGGCCTTGTTCCCACTCATTTTCAAGAAATTTGTTTAGCGGGTTTCCTTTAAGACTTATTATTTCAAAGGTTCCTCTTGGGTTAGACGGTTGAGAGAGGCCAATTCAGCTCGTCGGTTACATCCCTCAGCCTGGTAGTAGTTGCCTTGCGTTCCATGCACGGTGGTAATTCTGTGATAACCATTCCTGTCTTTTATCTTCTGCAGATTAAAGGGTCTTGGACAGGTAAAAACCGCGTGCAGAACCCGTACAGTTATGGCAACCTTATGAAGAACTGCTGCGAAGTGTTGTGTGGTCCTGTTCAGCCCAGGTATGGCGGCAGCACTCTCTCATATTTCCTTGTACAGGGGAAGTAGGAGTGCGGCATTGTAGAGCAGAATATAATGTCATTTAAATCACTTTTCACAGGAAAATGGTGACGGGGGAGGGACCTCCAGCAGATTTACCGCCTCAGCTCTGTTCCTATTTGCTGTGTAAAGGGGGGTGGGTCTCTTCCCTCCAATCAGCTCTCAGAGCTCTCCTCACTGATGTAACTTTGGCTCTCCGCCCCCTGCCTATCAGAGCTGAGAGATTCTGTGTAAATTCTGCACTTTGAATGGATGTAGAGAAGACTGCAGATAAACATGTACACCTTATGTAGGAGGATTTGTTTTATCTCTGTGTAACACCCGAGGCCGGTCACTGCACTGGGTGTATGGAGGGTTTACATCTACTTTTTAATAGTCGACGGTGGAAAAATAACTTCAGTTCCTATAGCAGAATGCATGTTGTCTGAAAACACTTGTCTGTCTGGACACTGCGGGTAATTTTTAAATTCTCCAGTCTCAGCTGCAAAGTTTTAGTTCATCCGAGTGGTGAATCTGCAGCTCGGCCAATGCGGCGCCTTAGCAGCTGCCTGCCAAAAAAGCGGCACGCCAAAAAGCGCTGAGTTAGAAAAGGCTGAGTCCTTCATTCTGAATGCAGCAGGGCTAAGGGAATTTCAAGTCACACTGAAAAAGATTCAAATATAATAAAAGGTACACGGTATGGCCAAAACTAGGCGGACCCTCATCACACCTACGATATGGCCAAAACTAGGTGGACCCGCATTACACCTACGATATGGCCAAAACTAGGTGGACCCCCATTACACCTACCATATGGCCAAAAATAGGTGGACCCCTAACCATCACGCCTACCATATGGCCAAAACTAGGTGGACCCCCATCACACCTACCATATGGCCAAAACTAGGTGGACCCCCATCACACCTACGATATGGCCAGAACTAGGTGGACCCCCATTACACCTACCATATGGCCAAAACTAGGTGGACCCCCATCACACCTACCATATGGCCAAAACTAGGTGGACCCCCATCACACCTACGATATGGCCAAAACTAGGTGGACCCCCATCACACCTACCATATGGCCAAAACTAGGTGGACCCCCATCACACCTACGATATGAACAAAAATAGGTGGACCCCTAACCATCACACCTACCATATGAACAAAAATAGGTGGACCCCTAACCATCACACCTACCATATGAACAAAAATAGGTGGACCCCTAACCATCACGCCTACCATATGGCCAAAACTAGGTGGACCCCCATCACACCTACCATATGGCCAAAACTAGGTGGACCCCCATCACACTTACCATATGGCCAAAACTAGGTGGACCCCCATCACACCTACCATATGGCCAAAACTAGGTGGACCCCCATCACACCTACCATATGGCCAAAACTAGGTGGACCCCCATCACACCTACCATATGGCCAAAACTAGGTGGACCCCCATCACACCTACGATATGGCCAAAACTAGGTGGACCCCCATCACACCTACCATATGGCCAAAACTAGGTGGACCCCCATCACACCTACGATATGGCCAAAACTAGGTGGACCCCCATCACACCTACGATATGGCCAAAACTAGGTGGACCCCTATCACACCTACGATATGGCCAAAACTAGGTGGACCCCCATCACACCTACCATATGGCCAAAACTAGGTGGACCCCCATCACACCTACCATATGGCCAAAACTAGGTGGACCCCCATCACACCTACCATATGGCTAAAACTAGGTGGACCCCCATCACACCTACGATATGGCCAAAACTAGGTGGACCCCCATCACACCTACTATATGGCCAAAACTAGGTGGACCCCCATCACACCTACCATATGGCCAAAACTAGGTGGACCCCCATCACACCTACCATATGGCCAAAACTAGGTGGACCCCCATCACACCTACGATATGAACAAAAATAGGTGGACCCCTAACCATCACACCTACCATATGAACAAAAATAGGTGGACCCCTAACCATCACACCTACCATATGAACAAAAATAGGTGGACTCCCATCACACCTACGATATGGCCAAAAATAGGTGGACCCCTAACCATCACACCTACCATATGGCCAAAACTAGGTGGACTCCCATCACACCTACGATATGGCCAAAACTAGGTGGACCCCCATCACACCTACGATATGGCCAAAACTAGGTGGACCCCCATCACACCTACCATATGGCCAAAACTAGGTGGACCCCCATCACACCTACCATATGGCTAAAACTAGGTGGACCCCCATCACACCTACCATATGAAGAAAAATAGGTGGACCCCCATCACACCTACGATATGGCCAAAACCTAGGTGGACCCCCATCACACCTACGATATGGCCAAAACCTAGGTGGACCCCCATCACACCTACGATATGGCCAAAACCTAGATGGACCCCCATCACACCTACCATATGGCCAAAACTATGTGGACCCCCATCACACCTACGATATGGCCAAAACTAGGTGGACCCCCATAACACCTACCATTTGAACAAAGATAGGTGGACCCCCATCACACCTACGATATGGCCAAAACTAGGTGGACCCCCATCATACCTACCATATGAACAAAAATAGGTGGACCCCTAACCATCACGCCTACCATATGGCCAAAAATAGGTGGACCCCTAACCATCACGCCTACCATATGAACAAAAATAGGTGGACCCCCAACCATCACGCCTACCATATGAACAAAAATAGGTGGACCCCCAACCATCACGCCTACCATATGAACAAAAATAGGTGGACCCCCAACCATCACACCTACTATTTGGCCAAAAATAGGTGGACCCCCCACCATCACACCCACTATATGATCAAAATAGGTGGACTCCAACCATCATACCTACTATATGGGCAACAATAGGTGGACCCTTGATCATTACCCAAAAATAGGTGGACCCCCAAAATCATACCTACTAAAGCCAAAAAATAGGTGGACCTCTGATCATCACACCTACTTCATGGCCAAAAATAGGTGGACCACCAAAATCATACCTACTAAAGCCAAAAAATAGGTGGACCCCTTATCACACCTACTATATGGCCAGAAATAGATGGACCCAAATAAGAATGGCACTTGTAGCTTTAACTGCCAATGGTTTTTGTAGACCCCGCCCCCCCCCCCCCCCCCCCCCCCATGGTCTCAGGTGTTGATCACACAGCCTGCAGATATTACCGGCGCCCGTTCTTGTGTTCCTGGAATCCCGAGAATATTCAAAGTTTCACTTTTAATATGTAAATTGTTGCATTGTTGGATGCTCTCCGGTATTGGATTGTCCTTAAATCTCTGGGAATATTGGAGACGCGCCTGGAACGTCTGCAGCTGTTCTCTCTGTAATCACCATCGTGGTTCATTAGCGGAAATTATTCTTGCTATCCGGATGACTCTGCTGACTCCGGATTTTGAAACACATCTTCAGAGGGTTTACTAAAAATGTAGAGGGTCCCAAATCTGACCTCCCCCTTCAGTCCTGCACAGGTGTACCGACTCCTCTCCTGGACTGAAACGGCTTCCTCTGATTTCACTGCACACTTTAAGCTTCTCGCAATGTGCATTAGAAGCTGCAGCAAGTTTGATAGAGCACCCACCTCATTCCTGACTGGAGGACACCCAGCATCATCTAGCACTTTTCTCTTCAACCTTGGCCCACACCTCTTCACTCATTGGCTTTCAGTTCTTTTGGTCATTGAAGCTCAGCATCACATGTGGGCGTTTTTTTATCTAGGGTGGTCTGCATGTAAAACAGCCGGCCTAGGAACTCCCACTCCTCCACATGGACACCCACCCAGCAAGGCATTTTGATATTTACATAACTCCTCCCATGATCCTGTTTCAGGACTTGGGACTGGCTGGTTTAGGCTGGGTTCACACCATTGTGGTTCCAGTGAGTTCCCTTCACTGGAACGAAGGAGCCAAGCCCAACCCCTTTAAAAACAACCCCAAACCATAACCCCCTCCCCCCACACCATAATCCTCCCCCCTCCACCAAATGATTTGGACCCGTGCACAAAGCAAGGTCCATTATGACATGGATGAGCGAGTTTGGGGTGGTGGAACTTTGAGTCCTGACCTCAACCCCATAGACCACCTTTGGGATGAATTGGAGCGCAGACTGCGAGCCGGGCCTTCTCATAAGGCCTTGTTCTAAAAAATCAAAGAGAGCTTTTATTTTTCTGCAACAAAGTTATTTATTGGTACATAGGGGAGCTGGAATTTAGAAAAAAAAGGTGAATTTGGCCTTTAAAAATCCTAATCTTTTCTGTATTAGTTGTTGATAATTATATAGGGATGTGGTATTTGTAGGTTGCATTGTCAAACCGGCTCCACCCTCCTTTTCTATACTTTGATTATTCATGTGTGTTCTATTACAGTCAGATGTCATAGTGTGTGTGGTGTTTGCCTCTTTTCCGGTGATATTGAGGATCATGAATGCCCCCCGTTCTTTCTTTGTAGTGTACTGGACAGGCGAGGGATATTACAGGAGCCTCTAAGTCTTCCAGGACAGTCGGAAAATGGAGCCCCTCCGCAAGATTCCGTAAGTTGGTCCAAATTGTTAGAAATTCCAAACCTCCTCATAGAAATCTTATAGCTGAACGTTCTCTTGTCACTGTGATGTCATCTATTTCCGCTGATCTCAGATGATTGTATTCAGGAAATGGTTACATTACTTCTGTTCCATGTCCCCTCCATGTCCCCTCCATGTCCCCTCCATGTCCCCTCCATGGCCTTCATGTCGATGGTCTCCAACTTACCTTCTACTCTTCCACCCACCATATCCTCCTTTATACCCCAATAGATTGTAAGCTCTTCCACCCACCATATCCTCCTTTATACCCCAATAGATTGTAAGCTCTTCCACCCACCATATCCTCCTTTATACCCCAATAGATTGTAAGCTCTTCCACCCACTATACCCTAATAGATTGTAAGCTCTTCCACCCACCATATCCTCCTTTATACCCCAATAGATTGTAAGCTCTTCCACCCACCATATCCTCCTTTATACCCCAATAGATTGTAAGCTCTTCCTCCCACCATATCCTCCTTTATACCCAAAATAGATTGTAAGCTCTTCCTCCCACCATATCCTCCTTTATACCCCAATAGATTGTAAGCTCTTCCACCCACCATATCCTCCTTTATACCCCAATAGATTGTAAGCTCTTCCACCCACCATATCCTCCTTTATACCCTAATAGATTGTAAGCTCTTCCACCCACCATACCCTCCTTTATACCCTAAGCCCCCGTACACACGGTCGGACATTCTGACAACAAAATCCGACGGATTTTGTCCTAAACTGGTGTTGCATACACACGGTCGGACAAAGTTGTTGAAAAATCCGATCGTTCGGAACGTGATGACGTTTGTTCGTTACGATGGAACTACGTAGAGGCCAGTAGCCAATAGGTTTGGTCTCGTAATTTGATCTGAGCATGCGTGGCACTTTGTCCGATCGGAATTCTCCACAAACGAACGGAAAAAGTCCGATCAGATTTTGGCGTCGGAAAACTTTAGATCATGCCCTCCTTTATGTCCTAATAGATTGTAAGCTCTTCCACCCACCATACCGTCTTTTATACCCAAAATAGATTGTAAGCTCTTCCACCCACCATACCGTCTTTTATACCCAAAATAGATTGTAAGCTCTTCCACCCACCATATCCTCCTTTTATACCCCAATAGATTGTAAGCTCTTCCACCCACCATATCCTCCTTTATGTCCTAATAGATTGTAAGCTCTTCCACCCACCATATCCTCCTTTATACCCAAAATAGATTGTAAGCTCTTCCACCCACCATATCCTCCTTTATACCCTAATAGATTGTAAGCTCTTCCATCCACCATATCCTCCTTTATACCCAAAATAGATTGTAAGCTCTTCCACCCACCATATCCTCCTCTATACCCAAAATAGATTGTAAGCTCTTCCACCCACCATATCCTCCTTTTATACCCTAATAGATTGTAAGCTCTTCCACCCACCTTATCTTCTTATACCTTAATAGATTGTAAGCTCTTTTACCATTTCTATCATCCCTTATATTACTATAGATTGCTCTTCTAGATTGAAGCTCTTCACTTTCTGTATTCTCCTTTACACAATACGCTCGTTCACCCTCTGTGTTCTCTCTATACACATTGTTACATTGTTACATAGTAGGTGAGGGTGAAAAGACACAAGTCCAACCTATGTGTGTGATTATATGTCTGCTCTACTCCTCCCACTGACCTTGATGGTGGGGGCGCCACTCCTCCTCCCGCTGAGACCTTGGCGGTGGGGGCGCCACTCCTCACTCCTCCCACTGAGACCTTGGCGGTGGGGGCGCCACTCCTCACTCCTCCCACTGAGACCTTGGCGGTGGGGGCGCCACTCCTCACTCCTCCCGCTGAGACCTTGGCGGTGGGAGGAGCCGCTCCTCCTCCCGCTGAGACCTTGGCGGTGGGGGGAGCCGCTCTTCCTCCCACTGAGACCTTGGCGGTGGGGGGAGCCGCTCTTCCTCCCGCTGAGACCTTGGCGGTGGGGGGAGCCGCTCTTCCTCCCGCTGAGACCTTGGCGGTGGGGGGAGCCGCTTTTCCTCCCGCTGAGACCTTGGCGGTGGGGGCAGCCGCTCCTCCTCCCGCTGAGACCTTAGCGGTGGGGGGGAGCCGCTCCTCCACCCGCTGAGACCTTGGCGTTGGCGGTGGGGGCAACCGCTCTTCCTCCCGCTCAGACCTTGGCGGTGGGGGCGCCACTCCTTCCTTCCGCTCCGACCTTGGCTGTGGGGGGAGCCGCTCCTCCTCCCGCTCCGACCTTGGCGGTGGGGGGAGCCGCTCCTCCTCCCGCTCCGACCTTGGCGGTGGGGGGAGCCGCTCCTCCTCCCGCTCCGACCTTGGCGGTGGGGGCAGCCGCTCCTCCTCCCGCTGAGACCTTGGCGGTGGGGGCAGCCGCTCCTCCTCCCGCTGAGACCTTGGCGTTGGGGGCAACCGATCTTCCTCCCGCTCAGACCTTGGCGGTGGGGGCGCCACTCCTTCCTTCCGCTCAGACCTTGGTGGTGGGGGCGCCGCTCCTCCTCCCGCTCAGACCTTTGGCGGTGGGGGGCCCTACTCCTCCTCCTGGTGAGACCCTGGCGGTGGGGGGAGCCGCTCCTCCTCCCGCTCCGACCTTGGCGGTGGGGGGCCCTACTCCTCCTGGCGGTGGGGGCGCCACTCCTCCTCCCGCTGAGACCTTGGCGGTGGGGGCGCCACTCCTTCCTTCCGCTCAGACCTTGGCGGTGGGGGGAGCCACTCTTTGCACTGCTCACCAAACACAAGGCAATGTTTCTTCTCACTTCTCAATCTGCCCCCCCCTAAAGTCTTAAGGACAGTAAACTGGTCCCTGTAATAGATCTTTTCTTTCTTTTTTAACCCCAAGTTGTCTTTATTGCCGGCAGGTGGCCGCCGTCCCGCTGATGCCCACAGAAGCTGAGCAGGCCGATGTTCCTGAGGGACCAACGGATCCCAACGCTGTAGAAATGACCCTTCAAGTCCCCAAAGAGCCGAAAGGAAGTCCGGACACAGAAAAGTAGAAGCTCCTAAAGGATTTCTCTTGTGAAAACTGCGAAAGCCGCCCTACGCGTTTTGTCGCAACGAAACGCAACGGAAAGCGACAGGAGGCCCTACAGTTTTTGTTTTTTTTCTTTTAGTATTTTTTGCTTTTGTGTTCATTTATGGAGGTGATTTTGTCCTGTGAGATGAACATTTATCCTTTCATCAGTCTAGAAGAGTGTTCAGCGAAAAAACAGACTACAGGTGCTAGCCCCCAAAAAAAAATAACGCCAATGACTCAACCCTGGAGAGTGCTACAAAAAAAAGCGAGAGGCCAGCCCTGCTGGGCCCCTAGTGTAGTGTCTTGTTTTTTGTTTTTTTTTTGTGTGTTCGGGAGCTGGTTCTTCGGACTTCTATTTACACTCGTATTATGCATTCCCCCCCCCCCCCCCGATCGACGGCGAGGAGAAGCTTTGGCAGTCTGTCCATCCGCCAACGCTTGCACTGCAGGAGGATAGAACTGGTCTTTCAGTCGGGGGAACGTCGTGTCATATAACTGGCACCTTAATCAAAAAAAAAATATGCATCGCTTTTTATTTAAAATTGCCATGCCTAAAAAAAAAAAGAAAAAAGTGGCCGGAAGGACAAAAATATCCGGCCTGGAACTTGTTTTTTTTTTTCTCTTAGCATTTTCTCACGGATGTCAAAGCAAGTGTTCTAATGGTGACCATGTGTACTCGTCTTCTACAAGTCTATCTTTGGGCAAACCGTATTATTTGGACCTCCAAAGTGGCACTCCACCTACCCCAGCCCAACTACCCCAGCCCAACTACCCCAACCCAACTACCCCAACCCAACTAACCCCCCCCCCAACACTTCATCCCCCATAAACCTGAAATAGATGTTTGTTCATGTGCCGTAGATCCATTTTATTCCATATTCAACTCGTCCACTATCAAGATGTAGGTTTTTTTCGTGGTCTTGCAGATCTCTGTAGATAGAAGTTGGGCCGGTAGCACCCCTGACAACCTTTTTTTATTTAATTTTTTTCCCCTTTTTTGGGGCATTTTGGATCACCTTCATCTGAAGATCGGAAAAATGTATTGCTGCTCCAGTTTTATATTCCTGTGTTAGGGTGTTTAAATATTATTATTATTTTTTTTTTATAATTTATTGATTGTTCATAAAGTGTTTTTTTTTCTATTTAATTCATTTTAATATGATTACCCAGTAGTTGTAGACTGGACCCTGAAAAAGTGTTGCTACATTGTATTGTTTGCACCTTTTTTTTGATATTTTTATTTTTTTCTTGGATTGAGAAATAATAAAGAATGATTTTTAATTTCGGGGAGAGTTAAAATTTCTCCCAGTAGTCCCATATAAGAACATGGCTTGGTTCAGTAGAGTAAAAGTTGAGGTTTGTTTTTTATTCCTTTTTTTTTTGTGTTGATGGATAAACAGTCAAGCTTGACTGAACTTGGTTCAGTTGAGTAAAAGTTGAGGTTTGTTTTATTCCTTTTTTTTTTTTGCAATTTTTTTGTGTTGATGGATAAACAGTCAAGTCAAGTCAAAAAAATAAATAAATAAATAAACAAACCTCAACTTTTACTCAACTAAACAACTTGGTTCAGTTGAGTAAAAGTTGAGGTTTGTTTATTTTTTTATTTTTTTTTATTATTTTTTTTTTTCTTATAGGAATGGATAAACAGTCGAGCTTGACTGAACTTGATGTGAAAAAATAGTAAAAATTAATGTTGGTGGTACTTTTAATTTTTTTTTTATTTTTTTTAACCCTGGCATGATGGCTCTTTTTGGCTTTATATGTATGTGGAAAGCCTTCAAGACTCGACTCCTCTTTAACCTCAAATATTATAGTAATTTGGATTATCTATAGATAGATTATGATACTATTTCATTTTATTTGTAAAAACCACCAATATGAATTGAATTGTACCAATTTATTGATTGTTCATAAAGTGTTTTTCTATTTAATTCATTTGTATTACGATTGCCCAGTAGTTGTAGACCGAACCCGAAAAAAAGTGTTGCTACATTGTATTGTTTGCACTTTTTTTTTTTTTTTTTTTCTCTTGGTTTGAGAAATAGGTATGATTTTTTCATTTTGGGGCGAGTTTAATATTTCTCCCATTAGTCCCATATAAGAATATGGCTTGGTTCAGTTGAGTAAAAGCAGGTTGGTTCTTTCTTTTTTTTTTTTTGTAGGGATAGATATAAAGTCCTGATCGAGCTTGATTTGAAAAAAAAAAATTAAATGTTATTGTTAGGGCTACTTTTAATTTATTTTAATTTATTTTTTTAACCCTGGCATGATGGCTCATTTTGGCTTTTATATGTATGTTGAAAGATTTCAAGAATGTGGACTCCTCTGTGACCTAAAATATTATAGTAATTTGTATTATATATAGATGGACATTTTTGGGCAAATTCTATGAACAATTTATTGCTCAGTGTTTTCTATTTAATTCATTTTAATATGATTACTCAGCCTAGTTGTAGACTGGACCCTAAAAAAAAAAGTATTGCTACATTGTATTGTTTGCACCTTCTTTTTATTTTATTTTTTATTTTTTTTTGTCCCTCTTGGATTAAGAAATAAAGTATGATTTTTAATTTCGGGGAGAGATAACATTTCTCCCAGTAGTCCCATATAAGAACATGGCGAAGTTCAGTAGAGTAAAAGTTGAGGTTTTTCTTTTTTGTTTTTTTTTGTGTTGATGGATAAACAGTCAATCTTGACTGAACTTGGTTCAGTTGCGTAAAAGTTGAGGTTTGTTTATTGGAAATTGGAAGATGGGGGACTTATGGACTTTTTAGGCACTGTAGACGTAAATTTTGTAATATCAAAAATTTATTAGTTCAAGGAGAACAACATGCATAAAATACCACATACATCTAAAAAACACATAGATTTGAATTCACACAAATGAAAAGAAAAGGATATTCATACAATACAAAAATCGCATATGCAGCCTAAAAATAATAAGCCTAGGGGATACCACAGAACAAAAGTCGGTGATGAAGACGGATTTTTGTCCAAAGTTGATGGGGTATCCAGTTGGAGGCAGGGGTGCAGTGCGATAGTGGTAGATATTAACGAAAGCTCTACATGTTTCGCGTTATTTCATTCAACGCTTCATCTGGAGCCTGAGATTGCAGTGACTAACAAACAAATATGGAATTTAAAAGACACAGTAAGTATATGCATATCATCAAAGAATCCTAACTAACATATTCATATTTTATATAGAGGTAAATATTGATCTAAAATAGTTGCTGAATGTGACCATCAGACTCCCGTCATCACTAACAGACAACGTGCAGCAGTGTACAGGCCAATAGTCCAAACTCTCAGTGGGGACGTATAGAATATTATATTAAACTGTCATTAATGTCGAAAAACATTGTACTTACTACAATACTTGGGTGTGTTCAAAAAAGAAGATAAAGAGGTACAGTCCCATTTGTCTCTCCACTAACCAAAAAGGCTGATGAGGGTGGCGTAGTGGGATTGGATAACGTGTAGCCCGGGTGTATTCCTAGATAGTAGCCAAATGTAAAAAGAGGTAATAACTGGGTAATTAGATTAGCCCCCTGTCCGTACATGACAGGGTAAATGTATTGCATAGGGTAGTTAGACCTAGGCAATGGGGAGAAAATGATAATGGCTCACCTGTATGGGGAGGGAGGCAGAGGGTTCCCTAACACTGTGTGGCAAAGGCGACACTGGAGATATTTGTACATATCCTGGATTGGAACGATCAAAGAAGGGCTCAATCCGTATGGTGGTCAGATGATGGAAGCCTTAGGGGTAAGAAAGTAGTGCCAGGATGGACCTAAATAATGGAGCCATCGATGTTAGAGGGAGCTTCCAAGAGGGAAGAAATAATACATAGATGGGGAATAAAGTAGCATTGGCCGAGGGGCATAAATGCAGCTTACCAGAGCGGAACAACGAGCCATCCAACCCACCGTCAACAGGTCTGTTGGTGGGGAGCAGGGGACGCTGACAGGAAGCACATCCTAGTGTGCTTAAGTATACGTCCCATCTGTCGTCAATATCCGGCGTTGCTAACAAGGAGTGACAGGGAAATTCCGCCCCAGCCACTCCCTCTGCTTGAGCGCGCTGCGCGCGCCGCTGCGTTCGCCCTAGCCTCACTGCGCATGCGTGGGACGGGGCGCCGGCGCATGCGCAGGACGCTCCTTGCGGCCGATCTGGATGACGTCAAGCCGGCGACGCCGGATATTGACGACAGATGGGACGTATACTTAAGCACACTAGGATGTGCTTCCTGTCAGCGTCCCCTGCTCCCCACCAACAGACCTGTTGACGGTGGGTTGGATGGCTCGTTGTTCCGCTCTGGTAAGCTGCATTTATGCCCCTCGGCCAATGCTACTTTATTCCCCATCTATGTATTATTTCTTCCCTCTTGGAAGCTCCCTCTAACATCGATGGCTCCATTATTTAGGTCCATCCTGGCACTACTTTCTTACCCCTAAGGCTTCCATCATCTGACCACCATACGGATTGAGCCCTTCTTTGATCGTTCCAATCCAGGATATGTACAAATATCTCCAGTGTCGCCTTTGCCACACAGTGTTAGGGAACCCTCTGCCTCCCTCCCCATACAGGTGAGCCATTATCATTTTCTCCCCATTGCCTAGGTCTAACTACCCTATGCAATACATTTACCCTGTCATGTACGGACAGGGGGCTAATCTAATTACCCAGTTATTACCTCTTTTTACATTTGGCTACTATCTAGGAATACACCCGGGCTACACGTTATCCAATCCCACTACGCCACCCTCATCAGCCTTTTTGGTTAGTGGAGAGACAAATGGGACTGTACCTCTTTATCTTCTTTTTTGAACACACCCAAGTATTGTAGTAAGTACAATGTTTTTCGACATTAATGACAGTTTAATATAATATTCTATACGTCCCCACTGAGAGTTTGGACTATTGGCCTGTACAC
Source organism: Lithobates sylvaticus (assembly GCA_028564925.1). Classification (NCBI taxonomy): domain Eukaryota; kingdom Metazoa; phylum Chordata; class Amphibia; order Anura; family Ranidae; genus Lithobates; species Lithobates sylvaticus. The sequence goes on along the minus strand of CM053033.1, from coordinate 231,963,173 downwards.
TGCTGCACGTTGTCTGTTAGTGATGACGGGAGTCTGATGGTCACATTCAGCAACTATTTTAGATCAATATTTACCTCTATATAAAATATGAATATGTTAGTTAGGATTCTTTGATGATATGCATATACTTACTGTGTCTTTTAAATTCCATATTTGTTTGTTAGTCACTGCAATCTCAGGCTCCAGATGAAGCGTTGAATGAAATAACGCGAAACATGTAGAGCTTTCGTTAATATCTACCACTATCGCACTGCACCCCTGCCTCCAACTGGATACCCCATCAACTTTGGACAAAAATCCGTCTTCATCACCGACTTTTGTTCTGTGGTATCCCCTAGGCTTATTATTTTTAGGCTGCATATGCGATTTTTGTATTGTATGAATATCCTTTTCTTTTCATTTGTGTGAATTCAAATCTATGTGTTTTTTAGATGTATGTGGTATTTTATGCATGTTGTTCTCCTTGAACTAATAAATTTTTGATATTACAAAATTTACGTCTACAGTGCCTAAAAAGTCCATAAGTCCCCCATCTTCCAATTTCCACTATATACCAAGGACGTGGCACATGATTACCTTTTCAGTATCAGCAGCACCACACTGCATTGATACTTTTCCCTCTCTTTTTCGAGGTTTGTTTATTATTTTTTTTTATTTTTTATTTTTTTGTAGGGATGGATAAACAGTCGAGCTTGACTGAACTTGATGTGAAAAAATTAATGTTGGTGGTACTTTTACTTTTTATTTATTTTTTTAACCCTGGCATGATGGCTCTTTTTGGCTTTATATGCATGTGGAAAGCCTTCAAGACTCGACTCTTAACCTAAAAATATTATAGTAATTTGGATTATCTATAGATAGATTATGATACTATTTCATTTTATTTGTAAAAACCACCAATATGAATTTGTAGTAAAAAAAAAAAATGTGCTTCTTACAAATTCTATGAACAATTTATTGATCATAAAGTGTTTTCTATTTAATTCATTTGTATTACGATTACCCAGTAGTTGTAGACTGAACCCGAAAAAAAGTGTTGCTACATTGTATTGTTTGTACCTTTTTATTTTTTTTATTTTTTTATTTTTTTCTCTTGGTTTGAGAAATAAGTATGATTTTTCATTTTGGGGCGAGTTAATATTTCTCCCATTAGTCCCATATAAGAATATGGCTTGGTTCAGTTGAGTAAAAGCGGGTTGGTTCTTTTTATTTATTTATTTTTTATTTATTTTTTGTAGGGATGGATATAAAGTCCTGATCGAGCTTGATTTGAAAAAAAAATTAAATGTTATTGTTAGGGCTACTTTTAATTTATTTTAATTTATTTTTTTAACCCTGGCATGATGGCTCATTTTGGCTTTATATGTATGTGGAAAGATTTCAAGAATGTGGACTCCTCTGTGACCTAAAATATTATAGTAATTTGGATTATCTATAGATGGACATTTTTGGGCAAATTCTATGAACAATTTATTGCTCAGTGTTTTCTATTTAATTCATTTTAATATGATTACTCAGCCTAGTTGTAGACTGGACCCTAAAAAAAAAAAAAAAAAAAGTATTGCTACATTGTATTGTTTGCACCTTCTTTTTATTTTATTTATTTATTTTTTTGTCCCTCTTGGATTAAGAAATAAAGTATGATTTTTAATTTCGGGGAGAGATAACATTTCTCCCAGTAGTCCCATATAGGAACATGGCGAAGTTCAGTTGGATAAAAGTTGAGATTACTTTTTTTTTTTTTTTTTTGTAGGGATGTATAAACAGTCCTGATCGAGCTTGAAAAAAAATTGTAAAAATTGTTAGGGCTACTTTTTTATTCATTTATTTTTTTATTTTTTTAACCCTGGCATGATGGCGATCTGACTTTATATGTATGTGGAAAGCCTTCAATAATGTGGACTCATCTTTGACCTAAAATTATTATAGTAATTTGTATCATCTATAGATAGACCTTTTTGGACAATATAGTATGATAGATTATGATCTCATGATGTTTGGTTTTTTTTTTTTTTTCTTTGTAAAAAACACCAATATGAATTCATTTGTACTAAAAGAAATGTGCTTCTTACAAATTCTATGAACAATTTATTTAAAGTTCATAAAGTGTTTGTTTTCTATTTAATTAATTTGAATATGATTACCCAGTAATTGTAGACTGGACCCTGAAAAAAAATGTTGCTACATTGTATTTGAACTTTTTTTTTTTTTAATATATGTATATTATTTTTTTTTTCCTTTTTTGGATTTAGAAATAAAATATGAGTTTTAATTTCGGGGAGAGTTAGAATTTCTCCCAGTCATTTCATATACGAATATGGCTCAGTTCAGTTGAGGTTTATTCCTTTTTATTTATTTTTTATTAGGGATGGAAAAACCGCAGTAATTGCGCTTGACTTAATAACTTGAGATGAGAGTAAAAATTCATCAGTTTAGGGCTACTTTTAGTTTCATTTTTAACTCCCGCCATGATGGCGTATTTGAATTTTTATGTATTTATTTAGAAAGCCTTTTAAGAATGTGGACTCATCTTTGACCTTTAAATATTATAGCAGTTTGTTTTATCATTAGATTTTTGACATACAGTCTGATAGGTTATGATCCTATTTTTTTTTTTTGGTAAAAACATCAGAATGAATGAATCCTTAAAAAAAAATTAAAAAAAAAAAAAAACTTATAATTTTTTTATACAACTTCTAATTAATTTTTTTTTTTTTTTTTTTAAATTTATACAATATTTTTTTTTTTTTTTTTTTATTAAACTTACTTAGTTGTATTAAGCAGTGTAAAGGCAGGCGTCCCAATACTTTTGCCAATATAGTGTACATAAAATGTCTTCTCTTACAAGTCTTAATTCATCCAAAATGTTTATTTTTTTTATTTTCAGTGTTTGTGCTAGTTCAAGTCCTCCACTTTATCTATGATGGAGTGATATGATAAAATCCTATTTTATCTTTCCTAAAATCACCAGAATTTTATTTATTCTCATTTTATTTAAAAAAAAACTATTTAAACTTCCAAAAAGTCACTCAAATTTTTTTTTTTTTTGTATTTTTTTTTTTTTTTTGTGCTAGTTATAGCCCCCACTTGTGAATATACAGTACGATAGAACATTATCTAACTTTATCGTACATGATACCAACTGGAATTAATTAATTAATGCTCTCTAAATCGAAACCATGGGCTTGTTAGATCTTCTCAGCAAGTCGTAATCATCTAAAAATCTTTTTTTGATTTTTGTTATAGTTTTAGCTCCCCCCTTGTCCTGCTGAGAGATGTGACCAGAGAGATGTCTGGCTCAGGTAGCTCCCCTGCATGACCTTTACCCAAAGGTTTCTCTACCTAATGGCAGTATTTGTTGTGTTGAATAGATGTTCTTAGAGATCAGTCACTAGTTCCTTGATTGGATACATATTGATGGGACGTAATAAACCATCCAAGTGTAGAGTTTAGTTCTATTTCTAATCATGTTCCATGGGTAGGGTGACGCCACTTCTAATCGTGGTCCATGGGTAGGGTGACGCCGCTTCTAATCGTGGTCCATGGGTAGGGTGACGCCGCTTCTAATCGTGGTCCATGGGTAGGGTGACGCCGCTTCTAATCGTGGTCCATGGGTAGGGTGACGCCGCTTCTAATCGTGGTCCATGGGTAGGGTGACGCCGCTTCTAATCGTGGTCCATGGGTAGGGTGACGCCGCTTCTAATCGTGGTCCATGGGTAGGGTGGCGCCGCTTCTAATCGTGGTCCATGGGTAGGGTGGCGCCGCTTCTCATCGCGGTCCATGGGTAGGGTGGCGCCGCTTCTCATCGCGGTCCATGGGTAGGGTGGCGCCGCTTCTCATCGCGGTCCATGGGTAGGGTGGCGCCGCTTCTCATCGCGGTCCATGGGTAGGGTGGCGCCGCTTCTCATCGCGGTCCATGGGTAGGGTGGCGCCGCTTCTCATCGCGGTCCATGGGTAGGGTGGCGCCGCTTCTCATCGCGGTCCATGGGTAGGGTGGCGCCGCTTCTCATCGCGGTCCATGGGTAGGGTGGCGCCGCTTCTCATCGCGGTCCATGGGTAGGGTGGCGCCGCTTCTCATCGCGGTCCATGGGTAGGGTGGCGCCGCTTCTCATCGCGGTCCATGGGTAGGGTGGCGCCGCTTCTCATCGCGGTCCATGGGTAGGGTGGCGCCGCTTCTCATCGCGGTCCATGGGTAGGGTGGCGCCGCTTCTCATCGCGGTCCATGGGTAGGGTGGCGCCGCTTCTCATCGCGGTCCATGGGTAGGGTGGCGCCGCTTCTCATCGCGGTCCATGGGTAGGGTGGCGCCGCTTCTCATCGCGGTCCATGGGTAGGGTGGCGCCGCTTCTCATCGCGGTCCATGGGTAGGGTGGCGCCGCTTCTCATCGCGGTCCATGGGTAGGGTGGCGCCGCTTCTCATCGCGGTCCATGGGTAGGGTGGCGCCGCTTCTCATCGCGGTCCATGGGTAGGGTGGCGCCGCTTCTCATCGCGGTCCATGGGTAGGGTGGCGCCGCTTCTCATCGCGGTCCATGGGTAGGGTGGCGCCGCTTCTCATCGCGGTCCATGGGTAGGGTGGCGCCGCTTCTCATCGCGGTCCATGGGTAGGGTGGCGCCGCTTCTCATCGCGGTCCATGGGTAGGGTGGCGCGGCATCTCATCGCGGTCCATGGGTAGGGTGACGCCGCATCTCATCGCGGTCCATGGGTAGGGTGACGCCGCATCTCATCGCGGTCCATGGGTAGGGTGACGCCGCATCTCATCGCGGTCCATGGGTAGGGCGACGCCGCATCTCATCGCGGTCCATGGGTAGGGCGGCACCATTTTCTGATCCTGGTCCATGGGTGGGGCGCGGCACCCTTTCTGATCCTGGTCCATGGTAGGTCCATTCTTCAAACTCATATTGGAAAGGTCAGTCTTCGAGGTTGACCATAAGATGATCCTTCTTTATAATTCATATTTTTCATATCTAATGTGATCTATAATACATATTTAACCTGAACAAGGGACAAAAGAGTCCTGCAAGACTTTATTGCCTGTTAGTCAGAAGTTTTAGTTTTTTGTTTTTAATGTCTCAGGTATTTATGTTCTGTGAGTGTGACACCGAACCTTTTGTGGAGCACTTAAGTTGAAATTTCAGGTTTCTCCACGCCAGGTGCCCCGGGGCGAGGTGACTTTTATGCGTCATGAGCTGCATTGAGTGCTTCCCATCTCCCCTCCTCCTCCTTGTCCACCACAATCATGATGACCCCCCCCGAACGGATAAGGGCTTTGTTATGACTATCGATCCGTCGCGTTCTTGTACTCCTTCACCCTACTGCAAAAATTGCTACTTGCCGTAATTCTCAATACCATGAAGTGAACCTAATGATGGCGGTTATTTTATTGAAATAAATAAAGAAAATAGCCATAAGGAAACGTGTTCCCGGTGACTGCTTATTTTCGAAGTTTAAATATCGATCGTTGGCATTCATTATTCTGATGTCTTGGTGAAGGCCACGGGATCCAGCTTGGGCTGATGGAAGACGGGGGGAACCTGAAACATGCTCGACACCCTGGAAAAAAAAAAGGTAACAATATCTTAACCACTTTCAGCCCCAGACCAATTGGCAGCCAAAGGACCACGCCCCTTTTTGCGATTCGGCACTGCGTCGATTTTAACTGACAATTGCGCGGTCGCGCGACGTGGCTCCCAAACAAAATTGGCGTCCTTTTTTTTCCCCACAAATAGAGCTTTCTTTTGGTGGTATTTGATCGCCCCCTGCGGTTTTTATTTTTTGTGCTATAAACAAAAATAGAGCGACAATTTTCAAAAAAATGCAACATTTTTTTTGCTTTTTGCTATAAGAAATATCCCCAAAAAAATATAATAAAAATTTTTATTTTTTTTTTTTCCTCAGTTTAGGCCGATACATATTTTTGGTAAAAAAAATCGCAATTATCGATTGGTTTGCGCAAAAGTTATAGGGGATAGTTTTATAGCATTTTTATTAATATTTTTTTTTTTACTAGTAATGGCGGCATTCAGCGATTTTTTTTTTTTTTTTTTTTTTTTTTTATTTATTTATTTATTTATTTATTTTTTGTGCCTGCGACATTATGGCGGACACATCGGACATTTTTGACACATTTTTGGGACCATTGTCATTTATACAGCAATCAATGCTATTTAAATGCATTGATTCCTGTATAAATGACAGTTGTAGTGAAAGAGTTAACCACTAGGGGAGGGGAGGGGTTATGGGCTGTGACGTGTTGTGTTTTTTTTTTTTACATTAGGGGGCGGGGCTGATGTCTGACGTCATTGATCGGCATTCCCGATGACCAGGAACAGCCGATCAGTGACAGGCAGAGTAGGAAGCGCAGGGAGAGGTTTGTTTACACAAACCTCTCCCCGTTCTTCAGCTCCGTGACCCGATCGCGGGACACCAGCGGCGATCGGGTCCGCTGGTCCCGCGGCCGGGGTCACGGAGCTACCGACCGGGTCGCGAGCGCGACCCAAGGGCAGGCATTTAAAGGGCCACGTACAGGTATGTGCTTTTGCCTGCCCGTGCCATTCTGCTGACGTATATATGCAGTGGGCGGTCGGGAAGCGGTTAAACTTCTATATAAAAGTGAACCCCCTGCAGATTGTGTAAGTTTTGCCCACTTACATAGAAATGGGGGGTCTATCATTTTTATCATGGGTGTATTTTATATGATAGAGACAGAATATCAACCAAAAATCCAGAAAAAAAAAACATACGATACAAATGTTATTAACGGAGTTGCAGTTCAGTGAGTAAAATTAAGTATTTGATCCCCTTAGTAGTAGTTGTCCAGCACAGAGGTCCGACGTTTCTTGTAGGTGGTGATCAGGTTCGCACATCTCGGGAGGGATTTTGCTCCTCTCTTCTTTACAGATCTTCTCTAAATCCTGAAGGTTTCTTGGCTGTCACTTGGCAATTCGAAGTTTCAGTTCCTTCCATAAATGTTCTACAGGTTTAAGATCTGGAGACACTCCATGACCTTAATGTGCTTTTTCTTGAGCCACTCCTTTGTTGCCTTGGTGGTATGTTTTGGGTCATTGTCATGCTGGAAGACTCATCCATGACCCATCTTTAGTGTTCTGGCTGAGGGAAGAAGGTTCTCATCCAAGATCTTACAATACATGGCCCCGTCCATTGGCCCCTCAATGCGGCAAAGGCGGCCTGTACCTTTAGCAGAGAAACGGCCCCAAAGCATCATGTTTCCCCCTCCGTGTGACTGTAGGGATGATGTTCTTAGTGTCATAGTCACCATTTTTCTTCCTCCAAACACGGCTAGTCAAACTTTGGACTACATTTTCTTAATAACGGGCTTCCTGCTCAGAAGAAGAGTATCTATCGCTCTTTCCGAGCCGCCCTTTCGTTTTAAGATCTGGCACTCGCTAAACCTGCCGTTAGCTGGATTATTTTCTTTTTTTTCTTTTTTTATTCTTTTCCTTAACCACTTCATATCCCGCCCATAGTCATATGACGCCCACAAGGTGGATCTCCCATCCTGGGTGGGCGTCATATGACGTCCTCCCATTCCCGCCGCCTAGGGGGCGCGCGCGCGCCGCCGGCGTCGCTCGGGACCCGGTGCGCGTGCCCGGCGGCCTCGCTGTCCGCCGGGCACCCGCAATTGCCCGTGAAAACTTCGGGACCGTGTGTGTGTGTGTGTGTGTGTGTGTGTGTGTGTGTGTGTGTGTGTGTGTGAGAGAACACACAGCACCACGTCCTGTCAGTGGCAAGGAGACCGATCATGTGTTCCCAGTACGGAGGAACACCGATCGGTCTCCTCCCTTTGTAAGTCCCCTCCCCCCACAGTTAGAATCACTACCTTAGGGAAAATATCAACCCCTGCAGCGCCCCCTAGTGTTAACCCCTTCCCTGCCAGTCACATTTTACACAGTAATCACTGCAATTTTATAGCAACGATCGCTGTGTAAATGTGAATGGTCCCAAAAATGTGTCAAAAGTGTCCGCCGCAATGTCGCAGCCACGTAAAAAAAAAAAATCGCAGATAGCCGTCATTACTCGTAAAAAAAAAAAAAAAAATGCAATAAATCTATCCCCTATTTTGTAGACGCTATAACTAACTTTTGCGCAAACCGATCTATATACGCTTATTGCGATTTTTTTTTTTTTTTTTTTTTTTTTTTTTTTTTTTTACCAAAAATATGTAGAAGAATACGTATCAACCTAAACTGAGTAAAAAAAATATATTTTTTTTTTTTTTTTTTTAAATTGGATATTTATTATAGCAAAAAGTAAAAAATATTGTGTTTTTTTTTTTTTTTTTTCAAAATTGTCGCTCTTAATTTGTTTATAGCGCAAAAAATAAAAACCACAGAGGTGAGCAAATACCACCAAAAGAAAGCTCTATTTGTGGGGAAAAAAGGACGTCAATTTTATTTGGGTGCAACGTCGCACGGCCGCGCAATTGTTAGTTAAAGCGACGCAGTGCTGAATCACAAAAAGTGCTCTGGTAAGGAAGGGGTAAAATCGCCCGGTGCTGAAGTGGTTAATTTTCTATTATTTTCTATTCCTTTTCAAAATTAGAATTTCAGAAGTCGGCTATATTCTAATGCCACGTACACACGAGCGGACTTTCCGACGGACTTTCGACGAACTTTCCACATGAACGGACTTGGCCACACACAATCACACTAAAGTCCGACGGATTCGAACGTGATGACGTACGATTGGACTAGAATAAGGACGATCGTAGCCAATAGCTGCCCTAGCGTTGTTGTTTGTCCGTCGGACCAGCACACAGACACGCGAATTTTTCGATAGGAACTGGGTCCGGCGGAAAAATTTGAAGCATGTTCCATTTCTAAAGTCTGTCGGATTTTTCGACAGCAAAAGTCTGATGGAGCCCACACACGATCGAATTGTCCGACAGATTCGTTCCGTCGGACCTTTGCTGTCAAAGTCCAGTAGTGTGTACGCGGCATAACACTAAAGCCCCGTACACACGGTCGGATTTTCCGACGGAAAATGTCCTATCGGACAATGTTGTCGGAAATTCCGACTGTGTGTAGGCTCCATCGGACATTTTCCATCGGATTTTCCGACGGACAAAGTTTTATCTCCTGCTCTCAAATTTTCCGACAACAAAGTCCTATCGGACTTTTTCCGATCGTGTGTAGCGAATTCCAACGGACAAAGTGCCACGCATGCTCAGATCACATTACAAGACCAAAGCTATTGGCTACTAGCCTCTACGTAGTTCCGTCGTACGCAACAAACGTCACCACGTTCAGAATGATCGGATTTTCCGACAACTTTGTCCGACCGTGTGTACGCAACACCAGTGTCGGAATAAATCCGTCGGAAAAAATCCGACGGATTTTGTGGTCGGATTTTCCGACTGTGTGTACGGGGCAAAATACACCCAGGGGAAGAGAAAGAGGCGTGCTGCTCCCAGGTGAGTGTAATATCCAAAAGGACTAGGTGGACTGGGTGCTAGCCCCGGCTCGCGTCAGTAGTAGTAGTAGAGGCAAAAATAATTTGGCTGCACACCACTGCCGGTCCAACGATGTTTATTGAAGACTGTACAAATGACTGTCACCAGGACACAGACAATCAATATCATTAACGAAAAGATGAACGGAAAGGTGTGGGACTTGTTCCCAGAGGCTGTGTGCGGAACCTGTTGTTCCGGAAGATCACGGAGGAATCGCTAAGGACTTACCTCTTCACCTACAGCAGTGTCTGACTCTATCACGATGGGGATTTTGGGAGACGTGTTTCAGCTGGAGATCCCCCACAGTACACAGTATTATCAGCAAGATGATCGGCAATGAGGAACTGATGGTGTCCCTGGATCCGCCCACCCAGACGGTGGTGATGCATGGGACGGAGCCCAGCTCTCTGCAGAACACTGCCCTTCAACTGCCTGAGAAACTAGGCAACCTAGTGTAGAACAATGAGCGCGTCTTTGACCATAAGTAGGGCAGTTTCACAGTTTCATAGTTTCACAGTTAGTAAGGTTGAATAAAGACACCAGTCCATCCAGTTCAACCTGAGCAAGTGTCTACAACTGTCCCTATCCCTGTACATTGCACACTCACATCAGTCCCTACCCTCAAGGAGCCCACAATCCAATGTCCCCATTCATATACTAGGGCTAATTTTTAGACAGAAGCCAATTAACCTACCTGCATGTCTTTGGATTGTGGGAAGAAACCGGAGTACCCGGAGGAAACCCACGCAGACACAGGGAGAACATGCAAACTCCAGGCAGGTAGTGTAGTGGTTGGGATTCGAACCAGCGACCCTTCTTACTGCTAGGTGAGAGTGCTAACCACTACACCACTGTGCCGCCAGTTATGGTGGATACTTCAAATCGTGACCAAAAAGATTCTTACCAACAGAAAAAGAGGGCTGCTACATGAGGAGAGGATACAGGAGAGACCAGCCCAACCAGAGCAACTATTGATCTCCTGTCCTCCATCGTCATTCCCAGCTGTTATAGATTTCCGTGTTGGCCTCTGCTGCCCATCTTTTTTCATCCCGTCTCTTATATATAATAAAGTTATTGCTGTGAATTAAAAAAAAAAAAATACAGGGATATACAATGTTATACTGACATATAATCACACACATAGGTTGGACTTGTGTCTTTTTTCGACCTCACCTACTATGTAATAGAGGTTGACGCGTTTCACACAGACATTGTGCTTCCTCAAAACCAGTCCAGTCACCTGTACAAGTCTTCAATAAACGTTGTTGGAACGGTGCGGTGGTGTGCAGCCGAATTCTTTTTGTCTCAGATACACGAAGCCTTTAACCACTTGCCGACCGGCGCACGACGATATACGTCGGCAGAATGGCACGTACAGGCAGGAGGGCGTATATATAAGTCCCTCCTTTAAGCCTGTCCGTGCCATCGGGAGCGGCGCGCTCCCACGCCGGTCGGGACCCCCGTGAGTCCGGTCGCGGACTCGATCGCCGCGGGGACCCCCGCGATCGTTTCACGGGAAGGCTGAACGGGGAGATGCCGAGAAACAGCATCTCCCCGTTCTGCCTAGCAACTAGTGACGCCGATCTCTGCTCCCTGTGATTGGAGCAGAGATCAGCAGTCACTAGCTGACAGCCACGCCCCCCCACAGTAAGAAACACACCCCTAGGCATACTTAACCCTTACACTGCCCCCTTGTGGTTAACCCCCTTCACTGCCAGTGTCATTTATACAGGAATCAATGCATTTAAATAGCATTGATTGCTGTATAAATGACTGGTCCCAAAAATGTCCGATGTGTCCGCCATAATGTCGCAGTCACGAAAAAAAATCGCAGATCGCCGCCATTACTAGTAAAAAAAAATAAATAAAAAAATGCAATAAATCTATCCCCTATTTTGTAGACGCTATAACTTTTGTGCAAACCGATCAATATACGCTTATTGCGATTTTTTTTTTTTTTTTTTTTTTACCAAAAATATGTAGAAGAATACGTATCGGCCTAAACTGAGTAAAAAAATATTTTTTTTTTTTTAAAAATGGAATATTTATTATAGCAAAAAGTAAAAAATATTGTGTTTGTTTTTTTTTTTCAAAATTGTCGCTCTTCTTTTGTTTATAGCGCAAAAAATAAAAACCGCAGGGGCGATCAAATACCACCAAAAGAAAGCTCTATTTGTGGGAAAAAAAGGACGTCAATTTTGTTTGGGAGCCACGTCGCACGACCGCGCAATTGTCAGTTAAAGCGACGCAGTGCCAAATCGCAAAAAGGGGCCTGGTCTTTTGGCTGCAAATTGGTCCGAGGCTGAAAGTGGTTAAAGGAAATCGGCAATAGCCATACGTTTTTTACATTTCAAATTTTTCTAATTCGATTTGAATGTGGATCATTTTTGTTATTTCAGGCACGATTTCGTTTTAGTTATTTCGGATTCGTTTAAATTCGTTACTATTGTAATTCAGAAATTTGGATACATCTGCCTCTCCGAAAAATTAAAGTTTCGACCAAAAACGATCCACACATGTCTAAAGCATAGACCTCCCTTTTAGTCTTTTTGAGCCAGGCATGATGTAAACGAGGATCAGAAAATTGTCCCATTGTCCTTCTCTTTTTATAAGTGTTATGGGTTAGCGGCTCAGAGAGCATGGAGCCCAAAGCATCAGCATGATGGCTAGGAGCCAAACATTGTAATATGGAGGGTTCAACAATGGCAGCCTCTATTATTCTCTTTTGAAAAACAAACAAACACTCGGTTATGAAACTATGTACATTTTTATTTACCATTGAGAAGACATTCAGTAAAGATATGCACACAACTGTTATAACTGTAAAGTCAAAAATATCACTTTGTAGGACCAAAGCCCCACCATCAGTGGTCAGGCAGAGTCCTCTTCGAGGGGTAGGTTCTGAGCTAGAAGAGCGTGAAATGGGTAAAAAGATCAATGGAGTCAGTGTGAACTTACCCAAGAGGCAGAAATTGCTCAAGGAACCACTAGCAAACTCTGAAACAACCCTAGAGTTCCATGGAATCCTGGTTGAGAAAACCTGCGTTGAACCCAATAGTGCTCAGGTCTAGGTCTCTAATATATGATCTCTCCACCTCCAGGTGCCAGCTCTGTACAGGTTCCTCCTCACCACCCAATATAATAATAAAAAAAAAAAAAATACATGCACCATTCTCTGATATCCTCCCATAGACTAAGCCCAATAGAGGACGAAACGCATCAGTGAGAGGACCTCTGGCGGATGATGTGACTTCTTTTAAAGAGTGTGGTGGGGGTCAATTTATGTCTGGATAGCTATGGATATTCTTTTTTACCTAATAAAAGACATTTCCTAATCCTTCTGCCAACTTTACTACAAACCCAGTCTAACAAAACCCTGACGTGTGGTCCCCACCTCTGGTTGCTCGTAGTTTTAGACTTCCATGGTGGTCGTTGATCACCAAGACGCCTGAGAGGCAGAAATTGCTCAAGGAAGCGCTACCAACCTCATATCTCTAATATATAATCTCTCCACTTCCAGGTTCCAGCTCTGTACAGGTTCCTCCTCACCACCCAATATAATAAAAAAATAAAATAAAATACATGCACCATTCTCTGATATCCTCCCATAGACTAAGCCCAGTAGAGGACGAAACACATCAGGGAGAGGACCTCTGGCGGATGATGTGACTTCTTTTAAAGCGTGTGGTGGGGGTCAATTTATGTCTGGATAGCTATGGATATTATTTTTGACCTAATAAAAGACATTCCCTAATCCTTCTGCCAACTTTACTACAAACCCAGTCTAACAAAACCCTGACGTGTGGTCCCCACCTCTGGTTGCTCGTAGTTTTAGAGTTCCATGGTGGTCGTTGATCACCAAGATGCCTGAGAGGCAGAAATTGCTCAAGGAAGCGCTACCAACCTCATATCTCTAATAAATAATCTCTCCACTTCCAGGTGCCAGCTCTGTACAGGTTCCTCCTCACCGCCCAATATACTCAAAAAAAATTTTTACAAACATGTGTCCTTTTCTGATATCCTCCCATAGACTAAGCCTAATAGTGGGTGAAACACATTGGTGAGAGGACCTCTGGTGAATGATGTGACTTCTTTTATATAAGCATTTAAGTGGAGGATATTGGAGTGTGGTGGGGTCAATTTATGTCTGGATAGCTATGGATAATATTTTTTTACCTGATAAAAGACATTTCCTCATCCTTCTGCCAACTTTACTACAAACCCAGTCTTACAAAACCCTGACGTGTGTTCACACCTCTGGTTGCTCGTAGTTTTAGAGTGTCAAGGTGGTCGTTGATGACCAATTTCTGCCTCTCAGGCATCTTTATAAAGGAACCACTAGCAACCTCTGGAAAAACCTTATGGTTTCATGGGACCCTGGTTGAGAAAACCTGCGTTTAGAACCCAATAGTGCTCAGGTCTAGGTCTCTAATATATGATCTCTCCACTTCCAGGTGCCAGCTCTGTAACAGGTTCCTCCTCACCGCCCAATATACTCAAAAGAAAAAAAAAAATACATGCACCATTCTCTGATATCCTCTCATAGACTAAGCCCAATAGAGGGTGAGACACATCAGTGAGAGGACCTCTGGTGACTGATGTGACTTTTATATGAGTATTTATGTAGAGGATATTGGAGTGTGGTGGGGTCAATTTATGTCTGGATGGCTATGGAGATAATTATTTTTTTCGCCTGATGAAGGACATTTTATAATCCTTCTGCCAACTTTTCTACAATCCCAGTCTAACCAACCCCTGACATGTGTTCCCATCTCTGGTTGCTCGTAGTTTTAAAGTTCCATGGGGGTCGTTGATCAAGATGCCTGAGAGGCAGAAATTGCTCAAGGAACCACTAGCAACCTCTGGAAAATCCCTATGGTTCCATAGGACCCTGGTTGAGAAAACCTGCGTTGACCCCAATAGTGCTCAGGTCTAGGTCTCTAATATATGAGTTCTCCACTTCCAGGTGCCAGTTCTGTACAGGTTCCTCCTCACCACCCAATATACTCAAAAAAAAATCCTTCTGCCAACTTTACTACAATCCCAGTCTAACCAACCCCTGACGTGTGTTCCCACCTCTGGTTTCTCGTAGTTTTAGAGTTCTATGGTGGTCGTTGATCATCAAGATGCATGCATGTGGCTCTTAGATTAAAAAAAACAAAAAACTGCAGTGCTCTATAGAAACATTTTTCCCTGGATTTTCAGGGATTCGAGGTGCCATCTGAGAATTTTTTTTTTTTTTTACATTGCTTTGAGGGTAAGAATCAGTGGCGGTGCGTGCATAGAGGGCGCAGGAGCGCCCCCCGCCCCCCCCCCCCCCCTCTCCTGCACCGCTCTATCACCAATAGATAGATTCATGCATTGCATGAATCTATCTATTGTCACCGCTGCCGCCCCCTAGTCAGGTGTCCGGCCCCTTGTCGGGCGCCGGGCATCTGAATTACAGCGGGGGGGGGGGGGTGTTTCTGGAAGCGCCCTATTAGAGCTGTAAAGCTCTAATAGGGGACCTGATTAGAGCGGTGGGCTCTAATAGGCTTCCATAAGTGTAAACAGCGGGCGCACTGCTGTGCGTTCGCTGCTTACACAGTATTGTGTTAGGGAAGCGATGTATTCGCTTCCCTAACACAGACCCGCCTCTCAGCCAATCAGGTTGCCGGTCTGTGTTACCGGTCCCCTGATTGGCTGAAGTCACAGGCGCTGTGATTGGACGCCTAGGCGTCCAATCACTGCGGAAGACAGGAGGAGCGCGGGAGAAGATGTCGGGTCGATGAGGAGACCGCTCGCCGCCTGACAAGGTAAGTGCCGGCACATTGGCAGCATTTAATGGGCACAGTGACAGCTTTAGATGGGCACAGTGGCAGCACTTGGGGCACGGTGGCAGCTTTACATGGGCACAGTGGCAGCTTTAGATGGGCACAGTGGCAGCACTTGGGGCACGGTGGCAGCTTTACATGGGCACAGTGGCAGCTTTAGATGGGCACAGTGGCAGCACTTGGGGCACGGTGGCAGCTTTACATGGGCACAGTGGCAGCGTTAGATGGGCACAGTGGCAGCGTTAGATGGGCACAGTGGCAGCGTTAGATGGGCACAGTGGCAGCATTTAATGGGCACAGTAGCAGCATTTAATGGGCACAGTAGCAGCGTTTAATGGGCACAGTGGCAGCGTTTGATAGGCACAGTGGCAGCATTTAATGGGCACAGTGGCAGTGTTTGGGGCACAGTGGCAGCGTTTGGGCACAGTGGCAGCATTTAATGGGCACAGTGGCAGTGTTTGGGGCACAGTGGCAGCGTTTGATGGCACAGTGGCAGCGTTTAATGGGCACAGTGGCAGCGTTTGATAGGCACAGTGGCAGCATTTAATGGGCACAGTGGCAGTGTTTGGGGCACAGTGGCAGCGTTTGGGCACAGTGGCAGCATTTAATGGGCACAGTGGCAGTGTTTGGGGCACAGTGGCAGCGTTTGATGGCACAGTGGCAGCGTTTGATGGGCACAGTGGCAGCATTTAATGGGCACAGTGGCAGTGTTTGGGGCACAGTGGCAGCGTTTGATGGCACAGTGGCAGCGTTTGATGGCACAATGAGGCTGTTTGTTTTGCGCCCCCCCCCCCCCCAAAAAAATTTGAGCACCAGCCGCCACTGGTAAGAATCGTTTTACGATAATGCCTCAAGTGAGCTCATCTTAGCTTTGCAAATTAGAAGCTGCTAGATTAGCTGAGAATCTTGCTACTTGCTAACCAATTAAACAATAAGAGGCTTTGGAGGCCACCTTTATAAAGGCTCAAACCATCTTCCCGTTTGGTCAATACTTAGTGAAAAGAAATAATCCGGTGCACAGAGATTAAGACCAGTCAGCAATAAAAGGTCTATGAAAACAATGGGGGAAACAATCCAAAAAGCAGTCACTGATCTTTGTGGCACGAGATATACTGGAGGGGATGCCCGGTACCACCTGCTATCCTCAGAGTAGCGACAGGCTCTGTGTAGTCAATGAGAGAAAAGAACAAAGGAAAAAAGCGCCAGCTAAGTGTAGTAACTCAGTAAAAAGCTTTAACTTTCGCTAAGCCAGAGCCATTTTTGCATTTTTTGCACAAGTTTAAAGAATAATTTTGGGCCTGAAGATTGCACAAAACCCCCAAATATTATATATTTTTTGAAAGCAGACACCCTAGAGCAGGGGTGGGGAATTAAAATTCACGGGGGTCCGGTCAGAAAAATTTCATCTAGCGGAGGTCCGAGTGTCATATTGGTGCTATGACTCCACATGATATCCTCCACATCGCAGCCTCCTGTGACTGGTCCCCCATCATCACAGACTGGTCCCCCCATCACAGACTGGTCCCCCCCATCACAGACTGCCCCCCCCATCACAGACTGGTCCCCCATCACAGACTGCCCCCCCATCACAGACTGGTCCCCCATCACAGACTGGTCCCCCATCACAGACTGCCCCCCCCCCCCCCCCCACAGACCCCCCCCATCACAGACTGGTCCCCCATCACAGACTGGTCCCCCCATCACAGACTGCCCCCCCATCACAGACTGGTCCCCCATCACAGACTGGTCCCCCATCACAGACTGCCCCCCCCCCCCATCACAGACTGGTCCCCCATCACAGACTGGTCCCCCCATCACAGACTGCCCCCCCATCACAGACTGTTCCCTCTTCATCACAGACTAGTCCTCCATCACAGACTAGTCCCACCATCACAGACTGGTCCTCCATCACAGACTAGTCCTCCATCACAGACTAGTCCCACCATCACAGACTGGTCCTCCATCACAGACTAGTCCCACCATCACAGACTGGTCCTCCATCACAGACTGCCCCCCCATCACAGACTGGTCCCCCATCACAGACTGCCCCCCCCCCATCACAGACTGTTCCCTCTTCATCACAGACTGGGCCCCCCCCATGCATCTGGCCCCTTTCAGGAGGTCGGGCGCATGAATTACAGTGGAAGGTGATTTTTTTTTTAAAGCACGTGATTAGAGCCGGAGGCTCTCATATGCTTTTAAAATAGGGTGGGTTCGGGTCGCAGAGCATGCCTCTAGAGCCCACTCAGGTGTCTTTTACAACAGCAAAATGAATATTCACTGTTGAAACACTGATCCTCAATGTGGCCAATCAGAAGCAGGTGTGAGGCCTGTTTTCTGATTGACCGAAATAAGAAGACTCCCAATTGGCCGCCGAGGCGGAGGGAGGAAACAGAAGCCGCCACCATGGAGAGCAGGAGAATGGGAGGGCGCCGGGCAGGGGAAGCCCCCGGCGATGGCGAATGGGAGGCCGTCAAGCAGGGGAAGTCGCTGGTGATGGAGAGCAGAAGAAGGGGAGGGTGCTGAGCTGGGGAAGCTGCCGGTGATGGCGAGCAGGAGAATGGAAGGCCGCTGAGCAGGGGAAGGCGCCGGTGATGGAGAGCAGAAGAATGGGAGGGCGGCGGGCAGGGGAAGCCGCTGGTGATGGAGAACGGGAGGCCGTCAAGCAGGGGAAGACGCCAGTGATGGATAGCAGAAGAATGGGAGGGCGCTGTGCAGGGGAAGCCACCGGTGATGGAGAACGGGAGGTCATCAAGCAGGGGAAGCCACCGGTGATGGAGAGCAGAAGAATGGGAGGGCGGCGGGCAGGGGAAGCCGCTGGTGATGGAGAACGGGAGGCCGTCAAGCAGGGGAAGACGCCAGTGATGGATAGCAGAAGAATGGGAGGGCGCTGGGCAGGGGGAAGCCGCCGGTGATGGAGAGCAGGAGAATGGGAGGGCGCCGGGCAGGGGAAGCCCCCGGCGATGGCGAATGGGAGGCCGTCAAGCAGGGGAAGCCCCTGGTGACGGAGAGCATAAGAACGGGAGCGTGCTGGGCAGGGGGAAGCCGCCGGTGATTTAGAGCAGGAGATGCATCAGTGATGGGGTAAGTGCTACCTACCGACTGACGGGGGGGGGGGTGGCATACTGTTTGCCGCCCTCCCTCAAAAAAAATTCCACCAGCCGCCGCTGTTCTCAAGAGCTCCAAGTCCTTGGTTGGTTCTTGGGAGGAGTTATGCAAATATCAAAATGCCTTGATAGATGGATGTCAGTTTAGGTAGGCATTCCTAGGCAGGCTGTATTTGCATATAAATGCCCACATGTGATGCTGATCTCCCATGATTAAAAAAAAAATTAAATCTCCAACGAATTAAAGGGGCAGGTTAGGGACAGTCAGGCTGTGGAACCAAGAAGTGGGGCAAAAGCTCGATCTGACGTGCTGCACCTTTCAATGCCCACTGTAAGAAGCCCATAGCGTGCAGCGAAATCAGAGGAAGCATCTCAATACAGAAAAGGAGCCGGTAAGACTGAAGTTCAACTGTAAGTAACCCAAGGGGGCGTTGGTGTGACAAGTGGTCAGGTACATGGGGGCAGCAATAATCGGAGGATTTGACGCTTCACTAGGGTTGCCACCTCATCCCTTTAAAAGCAAAAAAAATATCAACTCCACAGGTTTTGAGGCAAATTAAATGCAGATAAGGCACTAAGTGAGTTTATTTACCACCTTATTCATCCACAGAAACTGTGTAATTAATATGTGTTTGGTTTTAAAAGGATAAGGTGGCAACCCTACCCTTCACCCTACTCTATCCAAACTTAAAATCGATCAAATGCTCTAGTAGACCCTAAAGGAGCTCTAGGAGACTTAAAATAGTTAATAGTTAAAATAGAACTAAAGGCAAAATGCATTTCCTTTTGGATGGAATATATGAGGGTTATAACCCACAGGGCCGGGACAAGGGGTGGGCAAGAGGGGCAAAAAAATTTCCTTTTGGATGGAGTATATGAGGGTCATAACCCACAGGGCCGGGACAATGGGTGGATGAGAGGGGCAAAACAAATTTCCTTTTGGATGAAGTATATGAGGGTTATAACCCACAGGGCCGGGACAATGGGTGGGCGAGAGGGGCAAAACTAATTTCCTTTTGGATGGACTATACAAGGGTTATACCCACAGGGCCAGGACAAGGGGTGGGCGAGAGGGATAAAATGAATTTCCTTTTGGATGGAGTATATGAGGGTTATAACCCACAGGGCTGGGACAATGGGTGGGCGAGAGGGGCAAAACGAATTTCCTTTTGGATGGAGTATACAAGGGTTATACCCACAGGGCCAGGACAATGGGTGGGCGAGAGGGGCAAAACGTATTTCCTTTTGGATGGAGTATACAAGGGTTATACCCCAAAGGGCCGGGGCAATGGGTGGGGCGAGAGGGGCAAAACGAATTTCCTTTTGGATGGAGTATACAAGGGTTATACCCACAGGGCCGGGACAAGGGGTGGGCGAGAGGGATAAAACAAATTTCCTTTTGGATGGAGTATATGAGGGTTATACCCCA
>CM053033.1:231918355-231940855 GCA_028564925.1 Lithobates sylvaticus | reverse complement strand
AATATTTGGAACGTGTAACTTCCGATTCTTTGAATTCTATTTGACATAATGTAATAACGACAATCTATAGCAACAACCTCAAAGTAAGAATTGTAGAAAACAAAAAAAATATAAAAAACAAACAAAATGTAAAAACAAAGTAGACAATACTTGTTATTTCATGTCAAAAAACGTCCAGCGGTTTTCACATACAAGCTCTGGAATGAAAGAGTCGAGATTTTTCAGTTTGTTTTGTTTATCCTGCGATATCGTTCGACTTAAAGTCAATTTAAAAAAAAAGAAGTCATCCTTCCTGAGTGGTCACTTCGCTGTCATCTAAGGACAGTTTCTGCAAGTTCTCCTCGGGGCCGTCGGACTCGTCGCGGCTGCTTTCAAGGTTCTCCGGTCCCTCGTAGCAGCCCGAATCTCGGGGAAGGTGAGAATTTTGATCTGCTAAAGATGTCCCCGTCACTTCTTCTGATTCGCTGGTGGCTGCAACAAAGCAATCATACAATCATTCATTAGTTTGAGCCTTTCATGGATGCAATTTAGCAAAACACTGTATTTTAGCTGTGTATTTAGCCATTTCTTGGAAGTTCAGCTTCTAGGTAGAGGTAGGTTGTGGTACTTCTTCCAACCTGAAGGTGGGGCCACACAGTTTCTTCAGGTTGGCAGGAGACCAGCAGTGAGAAAATGACTCCTATTTTTGGCTTCAGGCGCCCATCTTCGGGAGGTCAGTGATCCTAGTGCATGGGTGCTTAACCTGTGGTCCTCCAGATGTTGCGGAACTACAAATCCCATGAGGCATTGCACGGCTAACAGGTACAAGCATGACTCCCAAAGGCAGAGGGATGATGGAAATTGTAGTTCCACAACAGACTGGATGGCCACAGGTTGAGCACCCATGCCCTAGTGCAGGGGTCTCCAAACTATGGCCCTCCAGTTGTTCAGGAACTACAATTCCCATCATGCCTAGTCATGTCTGTGAATGTCAAGAGTTTTACAATGCCTCATGGAACGTGTAGTTACGCAACAGCTGGAGGGCCATAGTTTGGAGATCTCTCTCCTAGTGGATACTGAAGTTCTGCGAGATCTGGGCAGCCATCTTTGTAACGGAACGTCCCAAACTCCACTTGAGTGCTTCCGTCATATACCACTTCCTCCAGTCTGAATATAGACATTAGATATTATAGCCGCATTATTACAACCAAGAACTAGGCAGGACTCGTTTGGCTGCAAAGATGGAACTGTTTATTTGAACAAGAAAACAGGCCTTTATACACTTGAGAAGGAGGTTCCCCCCCCCCCCCCGATAAGATTACCCTAACAATACAAACTGTAACCAGAAACATAAATTAACATGAGCTCATTAGCTAGTCATTTAACCAGCCTTGGTGACTCAGAAGTTTGACCTTTCAGGTCAGACTTGCCGTCTTCTAGGTCACCAACTACAATACACATTATCATAAGTATATAAACACAGAACTCCTTCACACTATAGCAGGAGGCCCCAGACAGGTGGCTTGCTGATGACATCAGCATCTGCTATGAGTCCCACACTGGCAGAGACCATCATGGCCTCTTTAATGACCTTTTGCATTACATAACAGAACATCTTCCTAAATGCTTGTAGCTCCCTCAAATGGCTGGGCCCATAGTCTGTCACAATCTTGATGGGGTACCCTATAAATATACTGTAGGGGCTGACATCATTTGGCGCATCTGCAATGAGGCAGTAAGGCAGGGATAGAGCCTGACTGGTTAGGAAAAGTGTAGGTGCAGGAATACGGAGAGGTTCCGGGTGAGTGACAGTGAGTGTATCTGTATAAGTGAGGAACCAAGCAGTTACTTACTGTCATAATCTAGCAGGACTTCAGCGGCGGTCAGCAGTTTAACAGTGTGTTGAGGGTCTGTGATGTTTAATTCCAGCAGATGGCTCTCGGTCAGGTCCTTGAAGTCCTCTATTGTCTGATAACCGTTCAGCATGAGGGTGGCGATGTGTTCCTGGGAACAAGCGGATGGTTAAAACAGTTTCGTTCAGTTAAGCATGGGAGGGGCTCAACTATGAGCACTATAATTCCAGATAACATTAAAACTTTCATAACTAGATAAAAGAAACAAAGTATCTACCTTCCATAACCTTTTCCTTGTAACACCCTTTTATACCACCCTAATAAGGATTAAGGTCTTACCTGCATGTTGATACGCTCAAGCAGCTCCTTCAGTGTACTGGGTTGTGATTTTTTGCTCCTTCTATGTGTCCGGACTTTTTTGGGGATCTCCGTTTCCTGGGGTAGGACTTCTACGTAGATAAACTTAAATGACCCCACCTTGTTATTCAACATGCCCGTCCAGGTACCGACTGGAGGTTTCTCGATGATGTTGATGATGTCTCCTACCTGAAAGCAAACAGAAAATCGGAAACTCCAGAGGTTCAATGAAACCTATTTTCAATCTTGAGCTACAGAATCGGTCCACCCGAAATCGATACTTAAGAGACAGGTGGAGCCCGTTGAGCTGAGTCAGCCATGAGTTCCTATATGCTTTGGATGCACCAATGGTGAGATCACCCAACCGTAATCTCTCTGCCCAGATCTGTTCCCATCCACCTTTTGTGCTCTCGACCCACGTTGCTATATTATCCAGAAGAACGCACCCATAAATAGAGGGATATACTGTATATCTGCCGATGGAAGAACCAACTACAGACTTCCAGAAGTGAAACCGGTGAACCCCCCTATAATTCTACAATGTGATGATCCAAAAGATGTTTGGTAAATACTGCTGGCTAAGGTGTCCTCCTCCTAGGTGACTCAGAGGTTTGACCTTTCGGGTCAGACTTGCCGTCTTCTAGGTCACCAACCTCCTGTCCTAATAGATGGCCAATGTGGGATCATCACATTAGATCAGGGGTCTCCAAACTTTTTAAACAAAGGGCCAGTTTACTGTCCTTCAGACTTTGAGGGGAGCTGGACTGTGGCCAGTGTAAGTAGAAAAAGCCCTGGTGTCAATGGGAGTAAACAAGGCTCCATTGTTGGTATCAGGGAAAGGAATAGTGCCCCATCGTTGATGTCAGTTGAAGGAATAGTGCTCCATCATTGGTGTCAGTGGCTGGAATAGTGCCCCATCATTGGTGTCAGTGGCTGGAATAGTGCCCCATCATTGGTGTCAGTGGCTGGTATAGTGCCCCATCATTGGTGTCAGTGCCAGGAACAGTGCACCATCATTGGTGTCAGTGCCAGGAACAGTGCACCATCATTGGTGTCAGTGGCAGGAATAGTGCACCATCATTGGTATCAGTGGCAGGAATAGTGCGCCATCATTGATGTCAGTGGCAGAAATAGTGCCCCATTATTTGTCTTAGTGGCAGGAACAGTGCTCCATCATTGGTGTCAGTGGCAGGAATAGTGCCCCAAGGGCCAGAGAAAAGGCAAGCAGAGGGCCCCAGTTTGGAGACGACTGCATTAAAGGATTATGAGGGGTCATCGGTTTCACTTCTGAAAGTCTGTAGAGGCAAGTTGGCTCATCCTTCGGCAAATAAATATCTCTCTATTTATTGAGCAACTGATGGGATTGTGTAATTGGTTGCACAGCTTTCACACCCCCGCCATTTCCTGCACAATCAACTTTTGCGTTATCACATTCCATGGTGACTGAAGTATTGTATTACCCATGTGGCTGCAAATGCCGGGGTATCTTCCTTTGGAGCCAAAGAAGTGGCTTGGTTAGGCTACGAAATATCTTCAAAATTTTGGAACCAGTTCAGTTGAATGTGACTATAATGCCCCGTACACACGGAAATTCCGACCACAAAATCCGTCAGATTTTTTTCGACGGATTTTGTCCGACACTGGTGTTGCATACACAGGGTCGGGCAAAGTTGTCGGAAAATCCGATCATTCTGACCGTGGTGACGTTCGTTGCGTATGACGTAACTACGTAGAGGCTATTAGCCAATAGCTTTGGTCTCGTAATTTTATCTGAGCATGCGTGGCACTTTGTCCGTCGGAATTCTCTACACACGATCGGAAAAAGTCCGATTGGATTTTGTTTTTCGGAAAATTTGAGAGCAGGATCTCAATTTTTCCCGTCGGAAATTCCGACGGAAAAAGTCCAATGGAGCCCACACACGGGCGGATTTTCCGACAACATAATCCGAGCGGACATTTTCCGTCGGAATTTCCGACCGTGTGTACGGGGCATTACTACTACTAGAGATAGTGAGGTTTACAAAATGACAGGACATGTCCACATCCATCAGTTGCATACTTGTACATTCAAGGACAAACAATGGGAAACCCCTTCATAAATGATGACCTAAAAGGCCTTCAAGTCTAGTTTCCACAAAGTTGCAGCAACTGATTAAAGACCTTTCCGAAAGGTTTCTATTCTTACCCACTTCGGGGGGATTTGTGCAGAAATAAAGATATATCGGTGTAAAACATTTGAAAAAGGATTCCTAAAAACGTACGGAACGTCCCACACTCCGCTTTAGTGCTTCCATCGTATACCACTTCCTCTAGTCTGAATATAGATATTAGTTATTATAGCCGCATTATAACAACCAAGAACTAGGCAGGACTCGATTGGCTGCAAAGCTGGAACTGTTTATTTGAACAAGAATACAGGCTTTTATACACTTGAGAAGGAGCCCCCCCCCCCCTCCTGATCAGATTACCCTAACAATACAAACTGTAACCAGAAATATAAAATTAACATGAGCTCATTAACTAAGTTAACATTAACTATCAGTGTAAAACATGTGAAAAAGGATTCCTAAAAACGTACGGAACGTCCCACACTCCTCTTTAGTGCTTCCATCATATACCACTTCCTCTGAATATAGATATTAGTTATAATAGCCGCATTATTACAACCAAGAACTAGGCAGGACTCGTTTGGCTGCAAAGCTGGAACTGTTTATTTGAACAAGAATACAGGCTTTTATACACTTGAGAAGGAGCCCCCCCCCTCTCCTGATCAGATTACCCTAGCAATACAAACTGTAACCAGAAATATAAAATTAACATGAGCTCATTAACTAGTTAACATTAACTATCAGTGTAAGACATTTGAAAAAGGATTCCTAAAAACTTACCCTGAGTTTGAGGGAATCCTTCTCGTATGGACTTGGTGTGAAGTCAGTGTGGACCTTTGCTTTCCCACAGAAGGGCCCGGTGTACGGTGGGGCAAGGTTTTCTATGTTGATGCTGTCTCTGTTGCTGTGGGCATAAGATGGGCTGCACAACTCGCTGCCTGCAAATAGAACACATAATGATTGTCAATGGAAAACCGCAAAATGTATATGCAAGAAATTATAGGGGGCAGCGTTAGGGTGACCATAGACTTTAATATCTGATTATACGTGTTGGCCTTCCATACAGTCTCTGCCCAACCTTGTAATAGGATAAGCAAAGTTTGGACTTGAAATCACATACCATCCATTCCTTAAGAAAGTATTTTTGGGTGTGTGGTTAGAAACGCCTAGTACAAACATTCAATTTGCTTGGTAATTAGATTCAAATATCGTCACCCTACTGACACCGTCCACTGCTCTACTGACACCGTCCACTGCCCTGACACCATCTACTGCCCTACTGACACCGTCCACTGCTCTACTGACACGTCCACTGCCCTGACACCATCTACTGCCCTACTGACACCGTCCACTGCTCTACTGACATGTCTACTGCCCTACTGACACGTCTACTGCCCTACTGACACGTCTACTGCCCTACTGACACCGTCCACTGCTCTACTGACACCGTCCACTGCCCTACTGACACTGTCCATTGATCAACTGACACCGCCTACTGCTCCACTGCACTTCAATCCACCATCCACTGCTCTACTGACACCGCCCACTGCTCCACTGCACTCTATTCCACATCACCATCCACTGCTCTACTGACACCGTCCACTGCTCTACTGACACCATCCACTGCTCTACTGACACCGTCCACTGCCCTACTGACACAGTTCACTTCCCTACTGACACCATCTACTGCCCTATTGATCAACTGACACTTTGCCCTACTGGTACCGTCCACTTCCCTACTGACACAGTTCACTTCCCTAATGACACCATCTACTGCCCTATTGACACCGTCCTCGTTACTACTGACTGACGCCATCCACTGTCCTACTGACACTGCTTACTGCTCCACTGCACTTCACTCCACCATCCACTGCTCTACTGACACCGCCCACTGCTCCACTGACACCATCCACTGCTCTACTGACACCATCCACTGCTCTACTGACACCGTCCACTGCCCTACTGACACAGTTCACTTCCCTACTGACACCATCTACTGCCCTATTGACACCGTCCTCGTTACTACTGACTGACGCCATCCACTGTCCTACTGACACCGCCTACTGCTCCACTGCACTCCACTCCACCATCCACTGACACCGCCCACTGCTCCACTGCACTCTATTCCACATCACCATCCACTGCTCTACTGACACCGTCCACTGCTCTACTGACACCGTCCACTGCCCTACTGACACAGTTCACTTCCCTACTGACACCATCTACTGCCCTATTGACACCGTCCTCGTTACTACTGACTGACGCCATCCACTGTCCTACTGACACCGCCTACTGCTCCACTGCACTCCACTCCACCATCCACTGCTCTACTGACACCGCCCACTGCTCCACTGCACTCTATTCCACATCACCATCCACTGCTCTACTGACACCGCCCACTGCTCCACTGCACTCTATTCCACTCCACCATCCACTGCTCTACTGACACCGTCCACTGCTCTACTGACACCGTCCACTGCTCTACTGACATCATCCACTGCCCTACTGACTGACAGGTCCTCTGCTCTACTGACACCATCTTCTGGCACCGTCCATTGCCCTATTGACACAAACGCGTGTGATTGAGCTTTGGGGTGCACACCGTATGCAATAGGCTGCACACACCTATGAGTACCTAGGAGAGGTTATAGTTTTTCACCATTATCTAGAACTAAAAAAAATAATTCTACTTTAATATTCTTGAGGGAAGTTTTGTAAAAGTTCAGGCTAAGGGATTTCTTTATAATTAAACAACCCAGTTACTTATCTGGTGATAGGACAGAACTGTAATCTCAACAAAACAGGCCCATTTCAAAGCTTCTAATAAAAGATATCATATGCACGCCTTTTTACTACGTATTTCCTTTCCTCTATCAGATTGACTCGCCATAAATTAGGTGGGTACTTTCTTCTACCTAATTAAATATATGTGCACAAAAAGAAAGAAAAAGAGAGAAAAAAAAAAAAAGCGCTGTAGGCAAACAAGTGCGTTGCTTTTATCTAATTCATACAAAAATAGGTATATCTTTATTTATATAGACGGCACGGAGTATAAAAAAATATATTCATTTAAAGTTCTTTCAAATGATAGGAGTGCCAAAGATGCAACCCCAAGACAACACCAAAGTTTAATAAAACAAAATTAAAATTAATTCGTTTTCCTAGGTATCCTATCTACCACCTCTTCGTTAGGGCCATACTACTATAAACATCCCAAAAGTGACCCTTTATAGGATATCCTACAATCCTTTTGTATAATTATTTTATATTTCTGCCCCATTAGAGGGCAATTAAGGGCAGTCTGTTCACACTTTTGTTGGCTCTAATTTCTACTGGTGTGTTACGGGGCCTGGCAGCCTGGTACCCTGGCAGGGGAAGCGGAATCACTCAAGGCATGGAGTCCAGATACCAGCTGGTCTTCACCAGAGGTCCCAATGGTGGATATGGGCCAGGAATCTCTACTGATCCCTGGTTTTCTTTGCTACAAGCTGGCACCAGGTTGAAGCCCTCGGGATTGCCCCACCAAAGGGTTGTTGTAAAAGAAAGGCTACAGTACAGACACATTTCACAATGCTATAGACAAGAGAGAAGTCAGGGCTAGGCAGAGGTTGTGGCAGGTGGCAGGCAAGAGAGTGGTCAGGTCCAAGCAGATGTTGTGGTGGGCAGCATATAAGAGAGAATTCAGGTCCAGGCAGTGGATTAGATAGGCAGAAGGCAAGAGAGCATGGCCATGGTAAGTCCAGGCAGAGGTTGAAATTAGGTGGCAGGGAAGAGAGTAGTCAGGTCCAGGTAGAGGTCATGGTAGGTGGCAGGCAAGAGAGTAGTCAGGTCCAGGTAGAGGTCATGGTAGGTGGCAGGCAAGAGAGTAGTCAGGTCCAGGTAGAGGTCATGGTAGGTGGCAGGCAAGAGAGTAGTCAGGTCCAGGTAGAGGTTTAAATCATGTGGCAGGCGAAAGAGTAGTCAGGTCCAAGCAGATGTTGTGGTAGGCAGCAGGCAAAGGGAAATCATGTCCATGCAGTGGTTGAGCCAGGCAGGAGGCCAGAGAGCATTACATTCCGGGTTGGGGTTGAGCCAGGCAGGAGGCAAGAGAGTAGTCATGTCCAGACAGAGGTTGTGGCAGGCAGCAGGCTAGACAGTAGTCTGGTCCAAGCAGATGTTGTCTTAGGCAGCAGGCAGGAGAGCATTCGAATCCAGGCAGGGGTTGAGCCAGGCAGGAGGCAAGAGAGTAGTCAGGTCTAGACAGAGGTTGTGGCAGGCAACAGGCAAGAGAGTAGTCAGGTCTAGACAGAGGTTGTGGCAGGCAGCAGGCAAGAGAGTAGTCAGGTCCAAGCAGATGTTGTGGTGGGCAGCATATAAGAGAGAATTCAGGTCCAGGCAGGGGATTAGATAGGCAGCAGGCAAGAGAGCATGGCCATGGTAAGTCCAGGCAGAGGTTGAAATTAGGTGGCAGGCAAGAGAGTAGTCAGGTCCAGGTAGAGGTCATGGTAGGTGGCAGGCAAGAGAGTAGTCAGGTCCAGGTAGAGGTCATGGTAGGTGGCAGGCAAGAGAGTAGTCAGGTCCATGTAGAGGTTTAAATCATGTGGCAGGCGAAAGAGTAGTCAGGTCCAAGCAGATGTTGTGGTAAGCAGCAGGCAAGAGGGAAATCAGGTCCATGCAGTGGTTGAGCCAAGCAGGAGGCCAGAGAGCATTACATTCCGGGTTGGGGTTGAGCCAGGCAGGAGGCAAGAGAGTAGTCATGTCCAGACAGAGGTTGTGGCAGGCAGCAGGCTAGACATTAGTCTAGTCCAAGCAGATGTTGTCTTAGGCAGCAGGCTGGAGAGCATTCAATTCCAGGCAGGGGTTGAGCCAGGCAGGAGGCAAGAGAGTAGTCAGGTCTAGACAGAGGTTGTGGCAGGCAGCAGGCA
The DNA here is from genome assembly GCA_028564925.1 of Lithobates sylvaticus. NCBI lineage: Eukaryota > Metazoa > Chordata > Amphibia > Anura > Ranidae > Lithobates > Lithobates sylvaticus. Next base: position 231,931,654 of record CM053033.1, on the reverse strand, counting down.
GGAGAGTAGTCCACACCAAGATGTTGTTGTGGGCAGCATATAAGAGAGAATTCAGGTCCAGGCAGGGGATTAGATAGGCAGCAGGCAAGAGAGCATGGCCATGGTAAGTCCAGGCAGAGGTTGAAATTAGGTGGCAGGCAAGAGAGTAGTCAGGTCCAGGTAGAGGTCATGGTAGGTGGCAGGCAAGAGAGTAGTCAGGTCCAGGTAGAGGTCATGGTAGGTGGCAGGCAAGAGAGTAGTCAGGTCCAGGTAGAGGTTAAAATCATGTGGCAGGCGAAAGAGTAGTCAGGTCCAAGCAGATGTTGTGGTAAGCAGCAGGCAAGAGGGAAATCAGGTCCATGCAGTGGTTGAGCCAGGCAGGAGGCAAGACTGCATTACATTCCGGGTTGGGTTTGAGCCAGGCAGGAGGCAAGAGAGTAGTCAGGTCCAAGCAGATGTTGTGGTGGGCAGCATATAAGAGAGAATTCAGGTCCAGGCAAAGGATTAGATAGGCAGCAGGCAAGAGAGCATGGCCATGGTAAGTCCAGGCAGAGGTTGAAATTAGGTGGCAGGCAAGAGAGCAGTCAGGTCTAGGCAGAGGTCGAAATCAGGTGGCAGGCAAGAGAGTAGTCTGGTCCAGGTAGAGGTTGAAATCATGTGGCAGGCAAAAGAGAAGTCAGGTCCAAGCAGATGTTGTGGTAAGCAGCAGGCAAGTGGAAAATCAGGACCAGGCAGTGGTTGAGCCAGGCAGGAGTCAAGAGAGCATTCAATTCCAGGCAGGGATTGAGCCAGGCAGGAGACAAGAGAGTAGTCAGGTCTAGACAGAGGTTGTGGCAGGCAGCAGGCAAGAGAGTAGTCAGGTCCAAGCAGATGTTGTGGTGGGCAGCATATAAGAGAGAATTCAGGTCCAGGCAGGGGATTACATAGGCAGCAGGCAAGAGAGTAGTCAGATCCAGACGGCAGACGTCATGATAGGTGGTAGGCAAGAGAGTATTCGGGTTAAGGCAGAGGTCATGGTAGGTGGCAGGCAAGAGAGTGGTCAGGTCCAAGCAGATGTTGTGGTAGGTAGCAGGTAAGAGAGCATTCAGGTTCAGGCAGGGGATTAGCCAGGCATCAGGCAAGGGAACATGTAGGTCCAGGAAGAGGTCAAAATAAGGTTTCAGGCAAGAGAGTAGTCAGGTCCAGGTAGAGGTCAAAATAAGGTGGCAGGCAAAAGAGTAGTCAGGTCCAGGCAGAGGTCATGGTATTTGGCAGGCAACAGAGTAGTCAGGTCCAAGAAGATGTTATTGTAGGCAGCAGGCAAAGGGTAATCAGGTCCAAGCAGTGGTTGATCCAGGCAGCAGGCAAGAGAGCATTTAGTTCCAGACAGGGGTTGGGCCAGGCAGGAGGCAAGAGAGTAATGGGGTCCGGACAGAGGTTGTGGCAGGCAGCAGGTAAGAGAGTAGTCTGACCGAAGCAGAGGCTGTGGTAGGCAGCAGGCAAGAGAGAAGTCTAGTCCAGGCAGACGCCATGCTGGGTGGCAGTCAAGAGAGTGGTCAGGTTCAGACAGAGGTTGTGGTAAGTAACAGGCAAACAAAGTCAGGTTCAGGCAGGGATCAAGGCAGGCAGCAGGCAAGCGAGCGGCCAGGCCAATTCAGGTCAGCAACAAACAGGCAACTAACAGGTAAGTATCATAGGGCTTTATCTTTCAGGTAGGTAGCTGGTGATAATACACAACACCAGGCACTTCAAAGGCTGAAATATCACTTTTGGTCAGAGGTCACATCCAGCCTCAATATTGGGAACTATGGAATTCCGGAGGATCCGGTAGGGATCCTGCAAGGAATCCTGGAAGATCCACCAGGGATTTCTGCGACTCTTGTAACATAATAGGGTTTATCACTTTCGTGATTCTACTAATACACAGGATGTCCATCCTGGATGTTCATTTGATTGTCAGATAAACATTCTCTACCTATAAATCGGGTCATCTAATTTTTCAACAAGTGGAAGTTCACAGCGTTGGATTCCTCCATTTTGACCCATAAATGTGTTCCCAGCAGAGTCCCCCCTTACATCCAGGAATACCCAGCAGTCTCCACTTACATCTATATAGGCCCAGCAGAGTGAAAGGCCTGTTGCTGGCCTGTGCCCTGTCAATGTTATCATTTGGCATTTGCATAATTCATACTTTAAAATAGTGACTTTGCCTAGGCTGAGATGATGTCACCAGTCTGCTGCAGGCAGGAGGAAGCATTTCCTCAGTCTTCTCTCCCCCTAGTGACTGTGCCTAGGCTGAGATATTATCCTTATTCTGCTGCAGGGAGTAGGAAACATTTCCTCAATCTCCTCTCCCCCCATTAACTTTACCTAGGCTGAGACAATGACATCAGTCTGCTGCAGGCAAGAGGACGCATTTCCTCAATCTCCTCTCCCCCATTAACTTTACCTAGGCTGAGACAATGTCATCAGTCTGCCGCAGGCAGGAGGAAGCACTCCCTCAGTCTCCTCTCTCCAAGTGACTTTGGCAATGCTGAGATCATGTCACCAGTCTGCTGCAGGCAGGAGGAAGCATTTACCTCAGTCTCCTCTCTCCCCATTGACTTTGCCTAGGCTGAGATGATGTCCCCATTCTGCTACAGGCAGGAGGAAGCATTTTCTCAATCTCCTCTCCCCCAAGTGATTTTTGCCAAGGCTGAGACAATGTCATCAATCTACTGCAGGCAGGAGGAAGCATTTCCTCAGTCTCTCCCCCCCCAGAGATCAGACTGCAACATTGTAACTATGTAGCAAGTCACACGAAGCTGCAGCAGAGGCTGATCTGTGTCAGACGTTTGGGAACACAATCAACTCCGGGTTTCACATGACTGCCATCTCAGTCTAGATCAGGGGGAGGCAACCAGTAGCCCTCCAGGTGTTGTGGAACTACATTTCCCATGACGCATTGCAAGGCTGGCAGTTCCAATTACTCCCATGATGGGAACTTGTCGTTCTGCAACAGCCGGAGGGCCCCAGGTTCCCCCCCCCCCCCCTGGTCTAGGGTGTAGATTGTGACCCTGAATGATGACTGAACAAAGATGGTGCCGTCCTTCTGGAGAGAAAGGCAGATGAAGACTTCGTCAGGGGTGTGAGGCAGGGGTCGCTGTGATCTCTGGGAGATGTAATAAACACCTGACATATTACTTAGGATACATCCACTAAAAGATCCACATACAAAAAACAATCCCCGGAGTTCCCCGGATTGCAGTCTCCCTCGTCGCGCTGCAGGAAACGACACTCACCGGTGGAGGTCTGTCTGCTGACAGATGTGTGCTGATGGTCCTCCGGATCGGACAGTTTCCCGTCCAAACTGCTGTCTAAAGATGTCGGAGACAATGACCCCGGCTCTCCCGTCTCCCCCTACAGGACACAACCAGAAAGGTTAAAGGGGGACTCCGCCCCACACAACACATAATACAGTACATGTGATCCGATTCAGCCAGCCTTGTGAATCCGAGGCCTCAGCTATAAAGCGGGGGGGGGGGTGGGACTACAAACCCCATCAACCCGCTGCCTCTGGGGGTCAGGCCTGTGGCTGTAAGCCTTGCAATGCCTCATGGGATTTGTAGTTCCCCTTGAATGCTGAGGTTGCTTATAATGCAAAGTCCCCCTTTGCATTAGAGAATAAAATAGAATAGAAAATAGAGGAATAGAATAGAAAAAAAATGAAAAGAATATAACAGAAAATAAAAGAATAGACTATAATAGAGTAAAACAGAATACAATAAAATAATAGAATAGAAATGAATAGAATTAAAGAAAAGAATAGAAAGAATATAACCATTTCCCAAAATTCAAATACAATCAAATAGAAAATAATAGATTAGAAAAGAATAGAAAATAACAGAATAGTATAGGAAAAAAACCCAGACTAGAATAGAATACAATATAAATTCCCCCCACCCCCCAGTGTCTGAAACATGTCAGGCAGCTGTGTGGGATGATATAAAAGAGACTCTTTATGAAATAGCCAAACAGTGAATCATGTGAGACGCGGCCCAACCCATCCCACAATAGACATGTGCGCTTCGTTTACTTTCGAATCGAAATTCGGGACGAATTTTCTTTTTTTTCGGAAATTCGGATGCATTCAAATTTTTCGAATTACAACAGTACCGAATTTAAACGAATCCGAAATAACGGAAAAAAAAAAAATTTGGACGTAATTCGAATTGATTCGAATCAATTTTGAATAGTTTTCAAATTCGAATAGTTTTCAACTTTCTAAAGAGAATAAAATAGAATAGAAAATAGAGGAATAGAATAGAAATAATTTGAAAATAAAAAAATAGAATATAATAGAGCAAAACAGAATACAAAAAAAAACAATAGAATAGACTATAATAGAATAGAAAATAATAGAATTAAAGAAAAGAATAGAAAGAATATAACCATTTTCCAAAATTCTAATAGAATCGAATAGAAAAAAATAGAATAGAATAGAAAATAACTGAAAATAATGAAAAAATAAAATTCAGACGGAATTCGAATTGATTTGAATAGTTTTCGAATCAATTTCAAATAGTTTTCAAATTCGAATAGTTTTCAACTTTCTAAAGAGAATAAAATAGAATAGAAAATAGAGGAATAGAATAGAAAAAATTTGAAAATAAAAAAATAGAATATAATAGAACAAAACAGAATACAAAAAAAAGAATAGAATAGACTATAATAGAATAGAAAATAATAGAATTAAAGAAAAGAATAGAATGCAATAGAAAGAATATAACCATTTCCCAAAATTCTAATAGAATTGAATAGAAAAGAATAGAAAATAACAGAAAATAACGAAAAAATTAAATTCAGACGGAATTCAAATTGATTTGAATAGTTTTCGAATCAATTTCGAATAGTTTTCAAATTCGAATAGTTTTCGACTTTCTAAAGAGAATAAAATAAAATAGAAAATAGAGAAATAGAATAGAAAAAAAATGAATAGAATAGAAAAGACTATAACAGAAAATAAAAGAATAGAATATAATATAGTAAAACAGAATACAATAAAATAATAGACTTAATTAGAATAGAAAAGAATAGCATAGTTTTCAAATCAATTTCGAATAGTTTTCAAATTCGAAAAGTTTTCGACTTTCTAAAAAGAATAGAATAGAAAAGAATAGAATTAAAGAAAAGGATATAACAGAAAATAAAAGAATAGAATATAATAGAGTAAAACAGAATACAATAAAATAATAGAATAGACTATAATAGAATAGAAAATAATATAATTAAAGAAAAGAATAAAATGTAATAGAAACAATATAACCATTTCCCCAAATTCTAATAGAATCAAATAGATTACAATAGAATAGAAAATAACAGAAAATACAGAAAAAATATTTATTTGGACGGAATTTGAATATATTCGAAAAGTTTTCAAATTCAAAATAGTTTTTGACTTTCTAAAGAGAATAAAATAGAATAGAAAATAGAGAAATAGAATAGAAAAAAAAATTGAATAGAGTAGAAAAGACTATAACAGAAAATAAAAGAATATAATATAATAGAGTAAAACAGAATACAATAAAAGAATAGAATAGTCTAAATTAGAATAGAAAAGAATAGCATAGTTTTCAAATCAATTTCGAATAGTTTTCAAATTCAAAAAGTATTTGACTTTCTAAAGAGAATAAAATAGAATAGAAAATAGAGGAATAGAATAGAAAAAAAAATGAAAATAATATAACAGAAAATAAAAGAATAGACTATAATAGAGTAAAACAGAATACAATAAAATAATAGAATAGAAATGAATAGAATTAAATAAAAGAATAGATTAGAAAGAATATAACCATTTCCCAAAATTCAAATAGAAAAGAATAGATTAGAAAAGAATAGAAAATAACAGAATAGTATAGAAAAAAAACAGAATAGAATAGAATACAATAGAAAAAATAACCATCTTCCAAAATTCGAATTTTGAATAGAATACATTTTAATTTGAATAGAATAAGATAGAATAGAAAATAAAATAATAGAATAGAAAATAGATTAGAATAGGAAGATGGTTATATTCTTTCTATTATATTCTATTCTTTTTATTCTATTCGTTTCCATTCTATTATGTTCTTTTATTTTCTATTCTATTTTGTTCTGTTTTACTCTATTACATTTTATTCTTTTATATTCTATTACATTTTTTCAATTTAATTCCATTATTTTCTATTCTATTTCATTGTCTTTGGAAATTGGAAAACTATTCGAAAACGATTTGAATCGATTCAAATTCACAAAAAATTCTAATCGATTTGAATACAAATAAACAAAACGAATGCCAAAAAACCAATTCATGTAAATAATGAATCAAAAACGAAAGGAAATGTTTTTGTTCTGGTCACTCCCACCCCCCCCCCCCCCCGATCTCCTCTCACCATCTCGTCAGCCATGGCCTTCATCATCATCTTGCCGCTTTTCCTGTTCATTGTCCGCGATATCACTGCCCGCCATTTCTTGCTCAGCTTTCCCGCACTGCGTTTCCCGTCTTCGTTGGCGTGCGCGTTTTCATCTTCTGGGATCTGCGAGAAGGAAACAAATTGTAGCAAAATGACAAAACCCGAAACCTCGTTTTCGTTTATCGTCATTAGAAATGATCACAGCGCGTGATTGGACGGCCTCCTCTCCTGGACGGAAACGGCTTCCTCTGATTTCACCGCACACTGCGAGCTTCTCACAAGATGTCCGTGACAACCCGTACAATCCATACATACAAAGACACCAAAACTAATACGTTCCGAAATTAATAGACATGTGCAATTCGTTTTTTTCGTTTTTTCTTTTTTTTTCTTATTTTTTTTCGTTCGTTTTCGTTCGAATCGTTCGAATCGTACGAATCCGAATAACGAATCATTCGAATCCGAAAAACAACGAAAATCCGAAAAAAACAAATTAGAAACAACGAATGTACTAATGAAGAAAATCCGAAAAAAAACGAAAACGAACGAAAAAATTCGTAACTTTTTTTTTTGTTGAATTGGTCATTTTCCGTGTCCCTTCCAATGGTGCTGGTTAACGTGCTTCGAATGGATTGAACAAAAAAATTAGTACATTCGTAACTTTTTTTTCGATTCGTAACTTTTTTTTTCGATTCGTAACTTTTTTTTTCGATTCGTAACTTTTTTTTTTTTTTTTTTTTCGATTTGTAATTTTCCGTGTCTCTATTGAACCAAAAAATTCGTACATTCGTAACTTTTTTTTTCGATTCGTAACTTTTTTTTTTCGATTCGTAACTTTTTTTTCGATTCGTAACTTTTTTTTTTTCGATTCGTAACTTTTTTTTTTTTTTTTTTTTCGATTTGTAATTTTCCGTGTCTCTATTGAACCAAAAAATTCGTACATTCGTAACTTTTTTTTCGATTCGTAACTTTTTTTTCGATTCGTAACTTTTTTTTCGATTCGTAACTTTTTTTTTTTTTTAGATTTGTAATTTTCCGTGTCTCTATTGAACAAAAAAATTTGTAACTTTTTTTTCGATTCGTAACTTTTTTTTTTTCGATTCGTAACTTTTTTTTTCGATTCGTAAATTATTAAAATGTAATAATAGCATACACATTACATCAAATTATGAATTATGCTCCGATTACGAATCTACGAATGTTACGAATATACGAATAAATACGAATGTGTCCGAAAATTAAACTAACGAAAAAACGAATTAACAAAAAAATAACTCTTACGAATGTACGAATCGTTACGAATCCGAACACCGACGACTTACGAATGTACGAATCGTTACGAATCCGAACAACGACGACTTACGAATGTACGAATCGTTACGAATCCGAACAACGACGACTTACGAATGTACGAATCGGTACGAATCCGAACACCGACGACTTACGAATGTACGAATCGGTACGAATCGACGGAAACGAAAAAAACGAAACGAAAAAAAACGAATTTTTTGGTTGTGCACATGTCTAGAAATTAAGTTCTGTGTAATATAATGGAAAGACATGGGGAAAAAGTATTGGAACCCGCTCACTGAAATGTGCTGGCAGGACGGTAAAAAAAGTCCCGCTAGCAGCATCTTTGGAGCGGTAAATGTGCGGTGCGTATAGCGCTCCTTCACCGATCCTGCCCATTGAAATGAATGGGGCAGCGCGGCTATACTGCCGGCAAAGCGACGATGCAGCGGCGCTTTGCGGTTGTTTTAACCCTTTCTCGGCCGCTAGAAGGGGTCGGTTTTACCCCTAGCAGGGGCGGCTGGATGCCGCCTCTAAAACAACAGTAAAGCGGCGCTAAAAATAGCGCACTCTTACCGCCGGCGCACGCACCGCCCCAGTGTGAAAGGGACCTAACTGATTGATAGGGGATCAAATACTTATTTCACTCATTAACCGGTTCCCGACCGGCGCACGACGATGTACGTCGACAGAATGGGACGGACAGGCATAAGGACGTACAGGTACGTCCCTTTTAAGATGCCGCCGTGCCATCGCACGCACACGCTGGTCGGGACCCCCGTGAGTCCGGTCGCGGGTCCCGCGGACTCGATCGCCGCGGGGATACCCGCGATCGTCTCACGGGACGACTGAACGGGGAGATGCGGAAGTAAACAGCATCTCCTCGTTCTGCCTAGCAACTAGTGACACTGATCTCTGCTCCCTGTGATTGGAGCAGAGATCAGTGTTCACTAACACACAGCCACGCCCCCCCACAGTTAGTAACATGCCCCTAGGAACACTTAACCCCTACACTGCCACCTAGTGGTTAACCCCTTCACTGCCAGTGTCATTTACATAGGAATCAATGCATTTGAATAGCACTGATTTCTGTATAAATGACAATGGTCCCAAAAAATGTGTCAAAAATGTCCGATGTGTCCGCCATAATGTCGCAGTCACAATAAAAATCGCTGATCGCCGCCATTACTAGTAAAAAAAAAATATTAATAAAAATGCTATAAAACTATCCCCTATTTTGTAGATGCTATAACTTCTGCGCAAACCAATCAATAATTGTTAATTGCATTTTTACTTACCAAAAATATGTAGAAGAATACGTATCGGCCTAAACTGAGGAAAAAAATTATTTTTTTTTATATATATTTTTTTAGATATTTATTACAGCAAAAAGTTAAAAATATTGCTTTTTTTTCAAAATTGTTGCTCTTTTTTTGTTTATAGCGCAAAAAATAAAAACCGCAGGGGCGATCAAATACCACCAAAATGAAGCTCTATTTGTGGGGAAAAAAGGACGTCAATTTTGTTTGGAAGCCACGTCGCACGACCGCGCAATTGTCAGTTAAAGCGACGCAGCGCCGAATCGCAAAAAACGCTCTGGTCAGGAAGGGGGTAAATCTGAAGTGGTTAAACAGTTATGTAAACAGTGCTAACTAGCAAAAAAATGCCCTGTTATGAAGGGGGGGGGGGGTAATATCTTCCGTGGGTCAGGTGGTTAAGGTCCACTTATGTAACAACCAGTATAGCAAATGTATTTTCTTTTTTTTTTTTTTCACATTTATACATACAATCTTTATTTATACAATTGTATATCTCATTTTGTTGTCTCTCTCCAGCATTGTTAACTTTTTTTATTTAATTTTTTTTGCCTTGAAGATTCTAAAACCAAAAGAATATATAAAAGATTTGCTGCCAAAGGCGCATGATGAAAAAAAAAAAAAAAAAAGTGTTGCATCTTATTTCAGTTCCGGTAACCTGTTACATCCGTCTGTTGAACCCCCCGACCAGTTCCTGCTAAGTGTGCGGATTGTATGTATAAAACCAGATCTGTGGACCCGAGAAGACGCAGTTTTCTCTAGAAGAAGAACTTTAAACTCTTCCTTTTGTAAGAACGTCTGCTTGTGTGTGCAATGCTGCCGGCCACGTCTTGTGAAAGTGTCCTCAGTGACCACGAGGAACAACAAAGCCAACATTGTTGCCATTGTGTACGAAAAACAGGAACTAAACAAAAATTGATACATTCTTTTCATTACATAGAATGTCTCTTCTAGAAATAGTAGGGCTTCCCGGACCCCTTTAACCACTTAAAGTGGTGGGCCACCCTGAAAAAAAATAAACTTTAACCACTTCAGCACCGGGCCATTTTACCCCCTTCCTTACCAGAGCACTTTTTGCGATTCGGCACTGCGTCGCTTTAACTAACAATTGCGCGGTCGTACGACGTTACACCCAAACAAAGTTGACGTCCTTTTTTCCCACAAATAGAGCTTTCTTTTGGTGGTATTTGATCACCTCTGCGGTTTTTATTTTTTGCGCTATAAACAAAAGAAGAGTGACGATTTTGAAAAAAAAAACACAATATTTTTTACTTTTTGCTATAATAAATATCCAATTTTTTTTAAAAAAAACTATTTTTTTCCTCAGTTTAGGCCGATACGTATTCTTCTACATATTTTTGGTAAAAAAAAAAAATCGCAATAAGCGTATATTGATCGGTTTGCGCAAAAGTTATAGCGTCTGAAATATAGGGGATAGATTTATTGCATTTTTTTTTTTTTACTAGTAATGGCGGCGATCTGCGATTTTTTTTTCGTGACTGCGACATTGCGGCGGACACTTCTGACACTTTTGACACATTTTTGGGACCATTCACATTTACACAGCGATCGTTGCTATAAAATTGCATTGATTACTGTGTAAATGTGACTGGCAGGGAAGGGGTTAACACTAGGGGGCGCTGCAGGGGTTAATGTGTGATTCTAACTGTGGGGGGAGGGGACTCAAGGGGAGGAGACCGATCAGTGTTCCTCCGTATTGGGATCACATCATCGGTCTCCTCCTCGCTGACAGGACGTGGAGCTGTGTGTTTATACACACAGCTCCACGGTCCCGCACGGTCCCGCTGTTTTAACGGGCTATCGCGGGATGCCGGCGGACATCGCGGCCGCCGGGCACTCGCACCGGGTCCCGAGCGACGCCGCGGGCGCGCCGCCCAGGCAGCCGGGAATGGGAGGACGTCATATGACGCCCACCCAGGATGGGAGATCCACCTTGTGGGCGTCATATGACAATACGCAGGTAGGGAAGTGGTTAAAAAAATGTTAATAACAATTTAAAATGAAAAAATATATATATTTTTTTTTTACTTACCAGAAATGGCTGTTGCTAGGTAGATCGTCCTAATCTGCCTCTTCCAGCTCCGCGGTGATGTTCTCTCCTCTGCTCCGAGCGCCGTCTTCTAGTGAATGGGGGCACGGTGTGTTATGGGAACTGTGTCCCACAACACATCGCGTTCCCCATTCACAAATTCGACTCGCGCATGCGCAGTAGGAAAAGGGCAGGCGTTTCCCTTACTGAGGATGGCGGCGCTGGAACCGGATTGCCGAGGGACATCCCAGCCTCCACGACCGACATCGCGGGCGCCCTGGGAGGGTAAGTGTACTTATTAAAAGTCAGCAGCTACTTTTTTTTTTAGCTGCTGACTTTTAAAAAAAAAAATTTTTTTTGGTAAAACTCCGCTTTAAGGACCGAGCCTCTTTTTGAGATTTGTTGTTTACAAGTTAAAAACATTTATTTTTTGCTAGAAAATGACTTAAAACCCCCCAAACATTATACATTTTTTTTTCTAACACCCTAGAGAATAAAATGGCGGTCGTTGCAATACTTTCTGTCACACCGTATTTGCACACCGGTCTTACAAGCGCACTTTTTTTTTAAAATACACTTTTTTAAATGAAAAAAATAAGACAATAGTAAAGTTAGCCCAATTTTATTTTTATATTGTGAAAGATAATGTTACGCCGAGTAAATTGATACCCAACATGTCACGCTTCAAAATTGCGCCCCGCTCGTGCCGACAAACTTTTATCCTTAAAAATCTCCATAGGCGACGTTTAAAAAAATTCTACAGGTTGCATGTTTTGAGTTACAGAGGAGGTCTAGGGCTATAGAATTATTGCTCTCGCTCTACCGATCGCGGCGATACCTCACATGTGTGGTTTGAAGACCGTTTTCATATGCGGGCGCTGCTCACGTATGCGTTCGCTTTAGCACACGAGCTCGGCGGGACGGGGCGCATTTAAAAATAAAAAAAAATAAAAAAAATCTTATTTATTTTACCTTTTATTTTTTATTTTTACACTGTTCTTTAAAAAAATAAAGAAAAAAAAAATTGTGTCACTTTATTCCTATTATGTAAACATCCCCAAAAAGCATGAGAGCTCCTCTTGAAATTATTAAAAAGGTTGAGAAAAGCTGCTTTAGACAATTAAGTTCCAACCTACCCCAACAGTTTGTTGAAGACCCCTTTCTGTTCCCCCATGACTGTGCCCCCCTGTGTACAAAGCCAGCTCCATAAAGACATGGTGTGACCAGTTTGGGGTGGAGGAACCCAAGATGTTGACATGCTAATAATAATTCTCGCGTGACAACTAGAAGTTCCCTTACTCGTGCGCATGCGCATAATGATTCTCTAGTGGCAACCAGTGGGCCCCAACATGCACATTAGTGTGTGCGTGCGTGAATACTTGGCGCTCACATGCCTATTTAAAGTGGCTTCAGAGACCAGAAGATTGCTGAGTGGTTGTCCGCTCCTACCGTCTGTGACATGATCCTGTGTTTGTTCCTGTGTATACTCAGCCTGTTTGACTCTGCTTGCTCCTGATACCTTGTTGCTGACCCGGCTTGTGACCTGATTCTGTCTTTTGCCTACTGTTCCGGTGCCTTCTCTGCGCGTTTGATACCAACCCTGACTTATCCCTGACTCTTCTCTGGATCCAATTCTGTACCTTTGTTGCTTTGCTGTTATCGGCTTCTGCCTGCCTGAGTACCCGAGATCCTGCATCTGCTTACCAGCTTGGTTTATGTTTGATGTTCTGCACCTGCTGCTGTGTACCTGCATCTGCTAGTCCACCAGTCTGCCTGCTGTCCTGCACCTGCTTTCGTGCATCTGCCAGCCTACCAGTCTGCCTGCTGTCCTGCACCTGCTGCCGTGCTTTCGCATCTGCCAGCCCACCAGTCTGCCTGCTGTCCCGCACCTGCTGTCCCGCATCTGCCAGCCCACCAGTCTGCCTGCTGTCCCGCACCTGCTGTCCCGCATCTGCCAGTCTACCAGTCTGCCTGCTGTCCCGCACCTGCTGTCCCGCATCTGCCAGTCTACCAGTCTGCCTGCTGTCCCGCACCTGCTGTCCTGCATCTGCCAGCCTACCAGTCTGCCTGCTGTCCTGCACCTGCTGCCGTGCTTTCGCATCTGCCAGCCCACCAGTCTGCCTGCTGTCCCGCACCTGCTGTCCCGCATCTGCCAGCCCACCAGTCTGCCTGCTGTCCCGCACCTGCTGTCCCCCATCTGCCAGTCTACCAGTCTGCCTGCTGTCCCGCAGCTGCTGTCCCGCATCTGCCAGTC
>CM053033.1:231805855-231913355 GCA_028564925.1 Lithobates sylvaticus | reverse complement strand
ATATTATGCAAAAAAAATTGGGCTAACTTTACTGTTTTTTTGTTTTTTTTTAAAGCATGAAACTGTTTTTTTCCCCCCAAAAAAAGTGTTCGAAAAATTGCTGCGCAAATACCATGCAATGACCACCATTGTATTCTCCAGGGTCTTTGCTAAAAAAACATATAGAATGTTTGGGGGGTTTCTATGTAATTTTCTTGCAAAAAAAAAAAAATGATGAATTTTACATGTAGGAGAAAAATGTCAGAATTGGCCTGGGTGGCAAGTGGTTAAAAAAAAAAGTATTCCTTTAGAACCACCTTAAAGAGGAGGGCCCATAAAAAAAAAAAAAAAAAATAAAGTCAGCAGCTACAAATACTGCAGCTGCTGACTTTTAATAATCGGACACTTACCTGTCCCAGGGTCCAGCGATGCGGGGGAATGAGGCAACCCCCCTCGTTCCCCGCTCCGCTCGCGGCGCCGGCATTCTTAATGTGGGCACTTCACAGCCTTGCACCAACTGCGCATGCGCGAGCAGCGACGTGCGCCGTGATTCGACGTTCAGTCATCTGGGACATGTGACGGGTCCCAGATGACTGTGCGCCGCCGAGGGGAAGTGATGTCAGTGGCCCGGGCACTGAAGGTGGCAGACTATGAGGGACCCCCTAGCAACAGGCATTTAGAGGTGAGTAAAAAAAAAAAAAAATTTCCAATTATTTTTTTTTTTATTTTTTTTACGATTTTTTTTTTTTTTTTGGTGGCAACACCACTTTAACATCTAATGCCCCGTACACAAGGTCGGAAATTCCGATGGAAAAAGTCAGACCGGATTATGTTGTCGGAAAAGCCGATCATGTGTGGGCTCTAGCGGACTTTTTCCGTCAGAATTTTTTTGAGAGCAGAACCTAAAATTTTTCCGACAACAAAATCCAATCAGACTTTTTCCGAACGTGTGTATAGAATTCCGACACACAAAGTGCCGCGCATGTTCAGAATAAATTTAGGGACGCAAGCTATTGGCTACTGGCCCGTTTATAGTTCCGTCGTACGTGTTCTACGTCACCGCGTTCAGAACGATCGGATTTTCCGACAACTTTGTGCGACCGTGTGTATGCAAGACAAGTTTCGGCCAAAATACGTCGGAAAAAATCAGACGGATTTTGTGGTCGGAATTTCCGACCGTTGTGTACGGGGATTCTCTCCTTACTTTGTATATTTCCTCTGACTTCCTGCTCTGCAGGGGCAGACTGACAACTCATGGGGCCCCCGGGCAATAGGCGATTATGGGGCCCCCAGACAATAGATTATGGGGCCACACAGTATACACACACACAGTATACACACACAGACACACAATACACACACACAGTATACACACATACAGTATACACACACAGACACACAATATACACACACAGTATACACACACACAGTATACACACACACACATACAGTATACACACACAGACACACAATATACACACACAGTATACACACACACACATACAGTATACACATACACAGTATACACACACATACAGTATACACACACAGTATACACACACACACATACAGTATACACACACACAGTATACACACACACACATACAGTATACACACACACAGTATACACACACACACATACAGTATACACACACAGACACACAGTATACACACACAGAATACACATACACACACTAAAAAGGTACTGGAGAGGCGGGGCAGCTATAATCTTAAAAATAATAATAATAATAAAAAAATACAGATTTTTACATACTGTCCCTGGTTTTATTGAGGCTGGCAACTCTGATGGGGCCCCTTAGTGGCATGGGGCCCTCGGGCAGTGCCCCAGTGCCCGAATGGTCAGTCCGCCCCTGCTGCTGTGTCTGACACCAATAAACAAGAAAAAAGATTTTTTTGCTCTGAGTAATGTTTGTATGTTTTTCTTCTTTTTTTTTTTTTTTAAGAAATGAAACCCAGGGAAATTTCCACAGGGGAAATGTCAAAAGTGACCTTCAAAACTTGCGAAAGTTCCCAGCTATAAGCTATAAGCTATAATATAGTTCCCAGCTATAAGCTATAATACAGCTGTAGATCACTATTTGTACAATTATGTTACAATGTATAAATTCTGAAGAATGGAAATTAGTTATCCCAAAAGCTTTAATCCTTTAATAAGTTACCCCAAAAGCTTTCATCAACTTCAATACCGGGGGAATTTCACCCCCTTCCTGCCCAGGCCAATTTTCAGCTTCCAGCGCTGTCGCACTTTGAACGACAATTTGCGCGGTCATACTACACTGTACCCAAATGACATTTTTTTTCTTTATTTATTTCTTTGGGTGGTATTTAAAGTGATGTAAAGTCTTGTTTTTTTTTTTCACTTTTAACCACTTAAGGACCAGAAGGATTTGCCCCCTTAATGACCAGGCCATTTTTTGCGATACGGCGCTGCGTCGCTTTAACTGACAATTACGCGGTCGTGCGACGTGGCACCCAAACAAAATTGACATCCTTTTTTTCCCACAAATAGAGCTTTCTTTTGGTGGTATTTGATCACCTCTGCATTTTTTTTTTTGCGCCATAAACAAAAAAAGAGCGACAATTTTGAAAATAACATTTTTCTTTTTTTTTACTTTTTGCTATAATAAATATCCCCTCCCCCCAAAAAAATTTTTTACAAAAAATTGGTTTGCGCAAAAGTTTTTCCGATCGCGTTTTTCCCCCAAAAAAGTGCGCTTGTAATGCCCGTACACACGGTTAGAAATTCCGACGGAAAATGCCTGATCGGACCATGTTGTCGGAAAATCCGATTGTGTGTGGGTTGCACCAGACTTTTTCCGTCGGAAAAAAATTGAGATCCTGCTCTCAAATTTTCCGACAACAAAATCTGATCGGACTTTTTCCGATCTCGTGTAGAGAATTACGACGGACAAAGTGCCACGCATGCTCAGATCAAATTACGAGACCAAAGCTATTGGCTACTAGCCTCTACGTAGTTCCGTTGTACGCAACGAACGTCACCACGTTCCCAGTGATCGGATTTTCCGACAACTTTGTCCGACCGTGTGTATGCAACACCAGTGTCAGACAAAATCCATCGGATTTTGTGGTCGGAAATTCCGACCGTGTGTACGGGGACTAATGCCGCGTACACACAATCGGAATTCTCGTCGGAAAAAACTGTGACAGTTTTTCCGACGGAATTCCGCTCAAGCTGTCTTGCCTACACACGGTCACACCAAATTCCGACGGTCAGTAACACCGCGGCATAAAACACATTCAACAGCACTATAAAAGGGAAGTTTAATGCTTCTGAGCATGCGTCGAATTGTTTCCGAGCATGCATCAGAATGTTGCGTGTTGGAATTGCATACACGCGATCGGAAAATCCGATAGAAATGTTTTCCGTCGGAAAAAAATTTAGAACAGGTTCTCAATCCAAAGTCCGTCGGAAATTCCGACAGAAAAAGACCGTTGGGCGTACACACGGTCGGAAAATCCGATGAAAAGCTCCCATCGGACTGTTTCCATTGGAAATTCCGACCGTGTGTACGCGGCATTAGACTAGTAAATCAACCCCCGGTGGCTCTCTGAGAGGTTTCATAGAGAAGATACACAAGATACGTTCAGAAATGTTCTGCAGATTCTCACTCACTTCAGTTTCCAGGTTGAACTCATTGCAGGAAACGGGCGAGCTCGGTTTTGATTTCCCGAAATCCTTAAAGCTGCTGGAACGTTGTAAGGACAACTAGAGGGAATAAGAAATACATTGTATGTAAAGGAGATATCACAAGGCGGGAAATCCACAGACAAAGCAATGAGCGCATTAGACAAAGAGCACACCGCAAGCCAATCCGGGACGGGCTCTGGTTCTAAAAGTCCAAAGTAGACCAGCACACCCACAAGCACCATTCCTAGTTTATTAATCCATTAAGGAACTCCACTAGTACCATGTGGGCTGGGGAATAAGTCCTGGCACCCCATCCCAAAAATGTCAAAACCTGAATAGAACATGAAGATACCTAAACAACTTCAGAGGGTCTCCAGAGGGACTTCAGAGTCTCCAAAGAGAACTGGCAACCTTACCAATGGAGCCCAATGGTCATACTTCTGTCCATCTGGGAGCACCGACCTTGGAAGTTGGTGGATTTAAATAACTGATAGTCATCACTTGGCAAAATTAGTTCATAAGCTGCTGAATCTTGAGGATCACGGGGTGGGTGGGCGTGTTCGGGTTTGGGGGGGGAGGGGTTGGTTTGAAGGTTTACAGGGAGGGTAAGTGTGAGAGGTGCAAGATCTGTGTTCGATTTACAAAGAGGGTGCTGTAGGGGGAGGATAGTGTAATGCCGCGTACACACGATCGTAATTCTCGTCGGAAAAAACTCTGACGGTTTTTCCGACGGAATTCCACTCAAGCTGTGTTGCCTACACACGATCACACCAAATTCTGACGGTCAATAACACCGCGGCATAAAACACGTTGGACGGCACTATAAAAGGGAAGTTTAATGCTTCCGAGCATGCGTCGGAATTTTGCGTGTCGGAATTGCATACACACGATCGGAAAATCCGATAGAAAGGTTTTCCGTCGGAAAAATCGAGAACAGGTTCTCAATCCAAAGTCCGTCGGAAATTGCGACAGAAAAAGACAGATGGGCGTACACACGGTCGGAAAATCCGATGAAAAGCTCCCGGACTGTTTCCATCGGAAATTCCGACTGTGTGTACGCCGCATAAGGGTTAGTGTTAGGGTTACATGGAGAGTTATTGAGGTTACATGAAGGGCAGGTGTTAGGGTTACATGAAGAGCTGTAGGGGGTTACATGAAGGGTTATTATTGGACTTACATGAAGGGCTAGTGTTAGGGTTACGTGGAGAGTTGTTGGAGTTACATGAAGGGTTAGTGTTAGGGTTACATGGAGAGCTGTTGAGGTTACAGCAAGGGTTAGTGTTAGGGTTACATGGAGAGTTATTGAGGTTACATGAAGGGCGGGTGTTAGGGTTACATGAAGAGCTGTAGGGGGTTACATGAAGGGTTATTATTGGACTTATAGGAAGGGTTAGTGTTAGGGTTACATGGAGAGTCATTGAGGTTACATGAAGGGCGGGTGTTAGGGTTATATGAAGAGCTGTAGGGGGTTACATGAAGGGTTATTATTGGACTTACAGGAAGGGCTAGTGTTAGGGTTACATGAAGAGTTGTTGAGGTTACATGAAGGGCTAGTGTTAGGGTTACATGAATAGTTGTTGGGGGTTACATGAAGGGTTAGTGTTAGGGTTACGTGGAGAGTTGTTGAGGTTACATGAAGGGCTAGTTTTAGGGTTACATGAAGAGCTGTTGGGGGTTACATGAAGGGTTATTATTGGACTTATAGGAAAAGTTAGTGTTAGGGTTACGTGGAGAGTTGTTGAGGTTACATGAAGGGTTAGTGTTAGGGTTACATGGAGAGTAGTTGAGGTTACAGGAAGGGCTAGTTTTAGGGTTACATGAAGAGCTGTTGGGGGTTACATGAAGGGTTATTATTGGACTTATAGGAAAAGTTAGTGTTAGGGTTACGTGGAGAGTTGTTGAGGTTACATGAAGGGTTAGGGTTACATGGAGAGTTGTTGGGGTTACATGAAGGGTTAGTGTTAGGGTTGCATGAAGAGTTGTTGGTGGTTACATGAAGGGTTATTATTAGACTTATAGGAAGGGTTAGTGTTAGGGTTACGTGGAGAGAGGTGTTGAGGTTACATGAAGGGTTAGTGTTACATGGAGAGTTGTTGAGGTTACATGAAGGGCTAGTGTTAGGGTTACATGAAGGGCTAGTGTTAGGGTTACATGAAAAGTTGTTGAGGTTACAGGGAAGGTTAGTGTTAGGGTTATATGAAGCATTATTAGGGTTCCATGAAGGGTTATTGTTGGACTTACAGGAAGGGTTAGTGTTAGGATTACATGAAGGTTTATTCTTGGGGTTACAGGGAGGGTTAGTGTTAGGGTTACATGGAAGGTTGTTCTTGTGGTTACATGGGGGGGTTATTACTAGGGATATAGGGAGGGTTAGTGTTGGGGTTACATGGAGGCTTACTGTTGGACTTACAGGAAGAGTTAGTGTTAGAATTACATGAAGGTTTATTGTTAGGTTACAGGAAGGTTATTGTTGGGGTTACAGGGAGGGTTATTGTTAGGATTACAGAGTGGATTAGTGTTAGGGTTATGGGAGGTAAGTGTTATGGTTTCAGGGTGGGTTGGTGTTACGATTACAGGAAGGATTAGTGTTAGGGTTACAGGGAGTCCCAGTGTAAAGGTACAGATAGCGCTTGGGTTATGGGGAGGAATCATTTGAGGTCCACAGGGGGGGTTAGTGTTGGGGGAGTGTCAGGGCTGGGATCAGCCCTTCCTTCTCAGAGTTGGCCGCTCAGCTGTCGGCTAATTGCCAGCTCCTATCTCTCTCCATAGTTACTCCATAGCTGTTGATGATATCCTGCTCGTCAGTCCTGCCTACTTAAGCTGTTCAGCCCAGTGGATCTCTGCCTTCGCCTTGGTCAACATCACAAGAAACTATCTCCTGCGATCCTGTTCAAGACTTGCTTTGCTGACATCCCTTCTGGCTCCAGATCCTGCTTGCTGTTCTACTTCATTGATCCCTGACTTCTGGCTTGCCTGACTATCTGTTTCGGTTACTGAACTTTGGCTATGTTTTCAATTTGTTTTTTTTTACTTTTATTATTAAACAAGTGTGATTTAACTGTAAAAAAACAAAAACAAAAAAACAAAAAAACAAACGTAGTCAAAACATAGCCAAAGTTCAGTAACTGGAACGGATAGTCAGCCAAGCCAGAAGTCGGGGATCAATGCAGTGGAACAGCAAGCAGGATCTGGAGCCAGAAGGGATGTCAGCAAAGCAAGTCTTGAACAGGATCGCAGAAGATAGTCTCTGTGATGTTGACCAAGGCGAAGGCAGAGATCCTCTGGACTGGACGGCTTAAGTAGGCAGGACTGACGAGCAGGATATCATCAACAGCTGAGTAACTGTGGAGAGAGATAGGAGCTGGCAATTAGCCGACAGCTGAGCAGCCAACTCTGAGAAGGAAGGGCTGAGCCCGGCCCCGACAGGGTGTCAGGTAGGGTTAGTATTAGGCTTATAGTTAGGGTTAGTGTGTGGGAGGCCTTAAGGTGCCACATTGCTTTCTAAGCCAGAAGCTACCAGGCCTCAGCTCCCGGAGATGAAAGCTGACGTGTCTTCCCATAATCCCTTTCACCTGGAAACATGGATGATCTACTGGCTTTGCCCGATACTTGTCTCTTGGTGGAGATCGATACCCACCGAACAGCCAAATCTACAACACTGAGAATTCTGCGTGTAAAACCTGTACAGGGGACAACTCTCTGCTCTAATGAGGACTCATCGGTGGTGGAACTCTTCACAGCTCACAGTGTGCGGCTTCTGCCACTCTTCTGGTCAGGATGCCGCAACCTCAGGTTCTCAGCGTGTCGTTACAGTCTGCTTTAACCCCTGCCGTGCTGCATCCTGCACATGCAAGGCTCTTACAGGAAACACGCTCACACCTGACAAGCCGAGGAGGAAGTGACACCAAAAGGTGTCAAAGTTTGACTAAGCAGAGCAGCAGACCCCCCCCCCCCCCCCCGGCTGGGGAAAAGACATTTGCATCAATATTTCATTAGGATGGAAAGAAAAATATTGACTGCAGCTGTCTGAAATGTAAATGATTTCTGTCTAGACGGTTAGGTATAGTATCAGAATCCATTGCCCAGCTGCTGAGGAGCTACGCGTTTCACCAGACATTACAAAGTCCTAGCAAAAAAAAAAAAACACAAAATACCAATATGGCTGGTTTCACTCCGGGCTACAGAGGGACTTCTTTATTACGATGGCAGTTGGGATACAATCTTATGCGTTTCGTGTCACAAAGAGTCAAGAGAGACTTTTAGAAAAAGCGCTGTTGTAGCATAAAAGGTGTAAGAGCTGTATACCGGCCGCCATTTTGTTGTAGCCCGTAGTAAGGTCCCTTCTATCCCACCTTGCCTCATATAGTAAAATATACAATTGGTTTTGGGACAATCTTAAATAGAAACATATCGCAATTGTATTTCAGCCATGGAAGGAAGACTAAAGCTGACGTCAGATGCAGAGAAATGACAGGAGAGAAAGCGACCACCTCCCCTAACAGGTCCAACACACTTCGATCGATCCTGTGAGATGAGGTCTGGCAGGATGGTGGATGGTAAACGAGTGTCACCGAGACATTTCCAATTCGTTCCAAATTCATTTTTTTGTAACAAATTTTTGACAAATTTGTTCATTCAAAAATATCCGAATTAATGAAATTCCGTTTTACACACTTTTCAGAATATTGGCAAATTCGAAAATTCGTAAATTTGAAATTCAAAAATCCTGAAATTTAAAAATTCGAAAAATTCATAAATTCAAAATTCAAAAATTTGTAAATTTGTAAATGCGAAAATCCAGAAAAGTTTCCACTGACACCAACGATAGGGCACTATTCCTCCCACTGATACCAATGATGGGGCACTATTCCTCCACTGACACCAATGATGGGACACTATTCCTCCCACTGACACAATGATGGGACACTATTCCTTCCACTGATACCAATGATGGGGCACTTTTCCTCCCACTGATACCAATGATGGGACACTATTCCCCCCACTGATACCAACAATGGGGCACTATTTCTCCTACTGACACCAATGATGGGGCACTATTCCTCCCACGGATACCAATGATGGGACACTATTCCTCCCACTGATACCAATGATGAGACACTATTCCTCCCACTGACACCAATGATGGGACACTATTCCTCCCACTGATACCAATGATGGGGCACTATTCCTCCCACTGACACCAATGATGGGACACTATTCCTCCCACTGATACCAATGATGGGGCACTATTCCTCCCACTGACACCAATGATGGGACACTATTCCTCCCACTGATACCAATGATGGGACACTATTCCTTCCACTGATACCAATGATGGGGCACTTTTCCTCCCACTGATACCAATGATGGGACACTATTCCCCCACTGATACCAACAATGGGGCACTATTTCTCCTACTGACACCAATGATGGGGCACTATTCCTCCCACGGATACCAATGATGGGACACTATTCCTCCACTGATACCAATGATGGGGCACTTTTCCTCCCACTGACACCAATGATGGGACACTATTCCTCCCACTGATACCAATGATGGGACACTATTCCTTCCACTGATACCAATGATGGGGCACTTTTCCTCCCACTGATACCAATGATGGGACACTATTCCCCCCACTGATACCAACAATGGGGCACTATTTCTCCTACTGACACCAATGATGGGGCACTATTCCTCCCACGGATACCAATGATGGGACACTATTCCTCCCACTGATACCAATGATGAGACACTATTCCTCCCACTGACACCAATGATGGGACACTATTCCTCCCACTGATACCAATGATGGGACACTATTCCTCCACTGATACCAATGATGGGGCACTTTTCCTCCCACTGATACCAATGATGGGACACTATTCCCCCACTGATACCAACAATGGGGCACTATTTCTCCTACTGACACCAATGATGGGGCACTATTCCTCCCACGGATACCAATGATGGGGCACTATTCCTCTCACTGATACCAATGATGGGACACTATTCCTCCCACTGATACCAATGATGGGACACTATTTCTCCCCACTGACACCAATGATGGGGCACTATTCCTCCCACCGATACCAATGATGGGACACTATTAATCCCACTGACACCAATGATGGGGCACTATTCCTCCCACTGATACCAATGATGGGGCACTATTCCTCCCACCGATACCAATGATGGGACACTATTAATCCCACTGACACCAATGATGGGGCACTATTCCTCCCACTGACACCAATGACGGGGCACTATTCCTCCCACCGATACCAATGATGGGACACTATTAATCCCACTGACACCAATGATGGGGCACTATTCCTCCCACTGACACCAATGACGGGGCACTATTAATCCCACTGACACCAATGATGGGACACTATTCCTCCCACTGACACCAATGATGGGACACTATTCCTCCCACTGACACCAATGACGGGGCACTATTCCTCCCACTGATACCAATGAAGGGACACTATTCCTCCCACTGACACCAATGATGGGACACTATTCCTCCCACTGATACCAATGACGGGACACTATTCCTCCCACTGATACCAATGATGGGACACTATTCCTCCCACTGATACCAATGATGGGGCACTATTCCTCCCACTGATACAATGATGGGGCACTATTCCTCCTACTGACACCAATGATGGGGCACTATTCCTTCCACTGATACCAATGATGGGACACTATTCCTCCCACTGACACCAATGATGGGACACTATTCCTCCCACTGACACCAATGATGGGGCACTATTCCACCTCCCATTGATCACTAAGTCTGCAGCGTGGTTTACTCCCTCTGACCCCCCAGAACATTTTTATACTCTCATTGGCCACAGTCCACCCCCCTAAAATCTGAACGTCAGTAAACTGGCCCTTTGTTTAAAAAGTTTGGAGACCTCCTGACCTCGGCTATTAGATCACATGACTCCTCGCCCATTGCTGTGATGTCACACTGCTATACACTATGACTCTACCAGTAGAGTAAAGGCACCAACTGCAAAGCTTGCATAAAAAAGTGAAAATGAGTCACAAAGTCACCCAGAATATCATTCCAGAAATAGCAAAAAGAGCAGAAAACTGCAAAAAATGCTTTAAAAACATTACAGCAGAATTTTCTCCTCCTAATCCATAGATTGACCTTTGTGATGAAAGTGACGTGTCATAGTGCAGAACTGCAACAAACTATCAATATTAATCAATTTTGTAGCTTTTTTCTGTCTATACGGGTTTTTGAAGCAGCCATGGCTTGTAGATGAGAGCAGAAAGCGGAGATCTCCTGAGTCCTACCATTGTCCTCCCTCGGAACTCACCTTCACTTCAGGGGTGATGTACTAAAAGAAGAATCCTTTTGCTACATAATTAACTACTTCAATACCGAGGGGCACTCACCCCCTTCCTGCCCAGGACAATTCTCAGCTTTCTACGCTGTCACTGTTTAAATGACATTGGCGCGGTCGTGCCACGCTGTACCCAAACAGAATTTGTATCATTTTGTTCCCACAAATAGAGCTTTATTTTGGTGGTATTTGATCACCTCTGTGGTTTATATTTTTTGCTAATGAAATAAAAAAATACCTAAAAGTTTGAAAAAAAAAAGTTTTTCTTTTGTTTCTGTTATAAAATTTTCTAAATAAGTAAGTTTTCTCCTTCACTGATGGGCACTGATAAGGCAGCACTGACGGGCACTGATAAGGCGGCAGTGATGAGGTGGCACCAATGAGGTGGCACTGATAGGCACTGACGATGGGCACCGATAGGTGGCACTGGTAGGCGGCACTGATGGGTGGCACTGATGGGTATTGATAGGCAGCACTGATGGGCACTTATGGGTGGCACTGATGGACTCTGATAGGCGACACTGATGGGCACTGAAAGGCTGCACTGATGGGTAATTATGGGTGGCACTGATATGCAGCACTGATATGCAGCACTGCTGGGCACTGCTAGGCACTGCTAGGCGGCACTGCTGGGCACTGATGGGCACTGATATGCAGCACTGATAGGCATCACTGATGGCACTGGCACTGGCAGGCACTGGGGATGGCCACTAATTGGCAGCTGCCTGGGCACTGATTGGCATTTCCCTGGTGGTCCAGTGTGGTGGCCGACCCTGGTGGTCCTGGCGGCATCCTGGTGGTCCTGGGTGGGCATCCGAGGGGGGCTGCGCTGATAAAAATATCAGGACAGACCCCCCCCGTCAGGAGAGCCGCCGATCGGCCCTCTTCTACTCACATCTGTCAGACGTGAATGCGGAAAAGCCGATCAACGTCTCTTCCTGTTTACATCATGATCCACCATGATTGGGCACGGCTGATCACATGGTAAAGAGCCTCCGTCAGAGGCTCTTTATATAGATTGGTGTAGCGGTGTGTCAGACTGACACGCCACACCACCGATCGCTGTGCTGTGTGCCCCCCACGGGCGCGTGAGAGAGGTTGTTCTGGAGGGCCGTCATATCACGTCCACCCAGAATGAGAGCCGTGCCGCCCAGCCGTCATTTGACGGCCGGCGGGTGGAAAGCGGTTAAAGGCTGAAGTAATTTTACACTCATGCATTCCATGCCCAGCCCCCATCCCCCATCTCCCAATACTTACCTCTCATTCCAGTGATGTGCACAAGAGCCTCAGTTCTCCTGGGACTCTTCCTCCTCATTGGCTGAGACATTGCCATGGGTTCCCACTGCTGTCAATCACAGCCAGTGAGCCAATGAGAAGGGGGGGGGGGGGCGAGCCACCAGCTCTGTATGTAAATGGACATGCAGAGCAGCAGCTCTGGAGCAAGCTCGCTTGGGGGCCCCCATTGCAAGCATCTTGCCCTGGGGACACTCAGGAGGAGGGGGGGGAGGGGCAGGAGCAACCATAGAGGAACAAGCCTCCTCTCGACTTCCTCCACCACCTGCATTGCTGCTGTGGATGAGCGCCACCTGCTGTGGAGAAAATAGGCGGCACCTGCCTACACAATGGGGGTATCAGCAACTAACCTCACATAGGATCCATCTGCTTCTAGCAGTTTGCGATCTGCAGAGATGACATGAATGCATTGCACTCTCGGCATTATGTCATTGAATCAAGCGTAATTGTGAAGCCAATGGGTTTCATCATCAAATGTTTTCATCTCTTGTCTGCAGATAGAATGCAGACTGCAGACAGTCTGAATATAAACCAAGTAATGTTTACACAGGTTTGGGCCTCTGATGAGATGGGAGCTCTCAAAGCACGGGGGGCAGTAAAAGCAGAACTAAGCTTTTCTACACAAAGGAACCCTTGAACCAACCTTCCTATCTCTGGGAACCCCTGCTAAGAAGAACTACATCTCCAACTCAAGAAACATTAACCACTTAAGCCCCCCGGACCATTTGGCTGGCCAAAGACCAGAGCACATTTTGCGATTCGGCGCTGCGTTGCTTTAACTGACAATTGCGCGGTCGCGCGACGTGGCTCCCAAACAAAACTGACGTCCTCTTTTTCCCCACAAATAGAGCTTTCTGTTGGTGGTATTTTATCGCCCCTGCGGTTTTTATTTTTTGCGCTATAAACAAAAAAGGAGCGACAATTTTGAAAAAAAACGCATTATTTTTTACTTTTTGCTATAATAAACATCCCCAAAAAATATATAAAAAAAATAGTTCCCCTCAGTTTAGGCCGATACGTATTCTTCTACATATTTTTGGAAAAAAAAAAATCGCAATAAGTGTGTATTGATTGGTTTGCGCAAAAGTTATAGCGTCTACAAAATAGGGGATAGTTTTATATCATTTTTATTAATATTTATATTTTACTAGTAATGGCGGCGATCAGCGATTTTTATCGGGACTGCGACATTATGGCGGACACATCGGACACTTTTGACACATTTTTGGGACGATTGTCATTTTTACAGCACTCAGTGCTATAAAATTGCACTGATTACTGTAAAAATGACACTTTGTCAAGGGGTTAACCACTAGCTGGTTAGGAAGGGGTTAAATGTGTCCTGGAGAGTGATTCTAACTGTTAGGGGGAGGGGCTGTGTGTGACATGTCACTGATCACTGCTCCCAATTACAGGGAGCAGAGATCAGTGACAGTGTCACTAGGCAGAACGGAGAGATGCTTGTTTACATCAGCATTCCCCCGTTCTTCAGCTCCGTGAGGCGATCGCGGGTATCCCCGTAGACATCGAGTCCGTGGGACCCGCGATCCAACTCACGGAGCTCCCGGCAGGATCGCGCGTGCGCCGCCGACGGTGAGCAGGTGACCACACGGCGGCAAATTCAAAGGGACGTACCTGTACGCCCATCTGCCCAGCCGTGCCATTCTGCCGACGTAAATGTACATGCCGCAGTCGGCAAGTGGTTAAGGTGATGGTCAGTGTGAAGAATGCTCCTTACATTGGTGGTCATTGGACTACCCCCCTTATAGATAGCGAAAAAGATCAGTGAAGAGGCAGAAATTGCTCCATGGCTCAAGGAACCCCTAGCAACATCACAGAGCGCGCCGTGCGCCCGCCCTGCAGAAGGGAGGGGGGGCGCGCAGGCCGGTCGAGCATGGGAGGACGTTCCCCCGGCAAAGTGGATCCGCGCTGCAGCCGTCTTTCGTCTAAAGCTCGGACGGGAAGTGGTTAACGACCGATAATTGCGTGGCATCCTTTTCTTTACATTTCAGCTGTTAGAGGGAAAATCCCGTTGACAGCTGAAAGAACCGAGTCAGAAGGTATCGGTTTGAGGTATCGGAGCATTTCTACGAGTACCGATACCCGTGCAAATAATCAGTATCGGCACTGATCAGTATCGGTGTGTCCCTCCTTCCTATGATCAACAGCTGTGCCTAGTGGCCATTTTGTGGTATTTTACATATTGAGGTATTTCACAAAGATACCATAATATGGACAATCATAGGAAATATACATACAGTGTAACCTCGGATTGCGAGTAACGCGGTTAACGAGCGTTTTCGCAATACCAGCACTGTATTTTTAAAAATCGTAACTCGGTTTGCGAATCTTGTCTTGCAAAACGAGCACGATTCAGGTCAAAGCGTGTGCAGTACCGCGTTTGGCCTGAGTTGGGGGGGGGGGCGCCGGAGCCAAGCTGCGCCGATCGGCGCTGTTGGGAAATGCACGGAAAGGCCTGAGGACAGCTCGGCTGACCTCGGCAAACCTTGGGAATGGAGTCTTTCCGAGGTTCGCCGAGGTCAGCCGAGGTGTCCTCAGTCCTTTCCGCCCGTTTCCGAGGCTCTCCGGCGCCCAGGCGAAGATAATTCGTTCCGCATTGACTTCAATGGCATGCAATACCGCATGTGGCCAGAGGTGGGGGGGCCACCTCTGGCCGCATGCGCTACTGCATGCCATTGAAGTCAATGCGGAACGAATTATCTTCGTTTCCATTGACTTCAATGGGGAAACTGGCTTTGATATGCGAGTACTTTGGATTACGAGCGTTCTCCTGATTATGATCGTAATCGGAGGTTCCACTGTATTTGGCAAATTATTTGCGATGGTCGTGTGAATGCTTGAGGCATTTTTTTTTTTTTTTTTTATCATTTCACTCCTATAATTTCCCTTTATATAACAGTCCAGAGATCACTGTCTATACCTGGAATTCAGAAAGAACAGAGATCATTTATTGGTACAAATTAGCACCAACAACCATGTACACAGCACTTTACATCAGTACCTGTCCTAAAGGAGCTTACAATCTAAGGTCCCTTATCTCACACACACACATACAGGAAGGAGCCAGCGTCTTTGGGGTGAGTGGGGGGAAGCCCAGAGAGACCAGGCAAACTCCATGCGGGTCGTGTCCTGATTGGGATTCGAACCCCACTACTGCAAGGCAGGGGTGCTAACCCCTAATCCACTGTGCTGCCTATAATAAGACTGAGGCCTGCTTCACACTCATTGCCACTTCATCAACAGAAGCCAAGGCAAGTCGCAACAAAAATAGTGCAGGAACTTTTTTTTCTAAGTCGCACCAATTAGAACGCTCTCTTTGGCGGCATTGGGACGCAAATTGCATTGCGACTTTGAACTCTCAAGTCGCATGAGAAGTCGCACTGGTGTGAACCAGAGCTAAGACAGACAATCAAATGTCAATGTGCCTCCCTAAATGGTGCAAAAAATAATGAACACAATTGTGCAATAATGAAAACCTAAATATACCATAATAGTAATATAAACTTCTATACCCCATAATAGTATTATTAACCTATATTCTCTATAATAGTAATATAAACCTATATACACCATTATAGTAATGTAAACCTATATACACTATAATAGTAATATAAACCTATAAACACCATAATAGTAATATAAACCTATATACACCATTATAGTAATATAAATCCATATATACAATAATAGTAATATAAACCTATATACATCGTAATAGTAAAATAAACCTATATACGCTATAATAGTAATATAAACCTATAAACACCATTATAGTAATATAAACCTATATACACCATAATAGTAATATAAACCTATATAAACCATTTTAGTAATATAAACCTATAAACACCATAATAGTAATATAAACCTATATACACCATTATAGTAATATAAACCTATATACACCATATTAGTAATATAAACCTATATACACCATAATAGTAGTATAAACCTATATACACCATTATAGTAATATAAACCTATATACACCATAATAGTAGTATAAACCTATATACACCATAATAGTAATATAAACCTCTATATACCATAATAGTAATATAAACCTATAATACACCATAATAGTAATATAAACCTATATACACCATAATAGTAATATAAACCTATAAACACCATAATAGTAATATAAACCTATAAACACCATAATAGTAATATAAACCTATAAACACCATAATAGTAATATAAACCTATAAACACCATAATAGTAATATAAACCTATAATACACCATAATAGTAATATAAACCTATAATACACCATAATAGTAATATAAACCTATATACACCATTATAGTAATATAAACCTATAATACACCATAATAGTAATATAAACCTATAATACACCATAATAGTAATATAAACCTATATACTCCATAATAGTAATGTAAACCTATAAAGAAAGGTTTATACTGTATATTATTTGAAAAAAGCAATCTTGATTATATAGTGATTGAAGAGGAATTTTATGGAACTGGTGAATGGGGATAAGCGAAGCGCTTTGCAAATTAGGTAAACGGGCAGCCTGTTGGTTCTCTTTTGACTATCTTTGGGTTTGTCCGGTTTGTTGGCTACCATAAAATGTATGGACTCTGATTGGCCAGATTCATAATTTGTTTGATACTCTGCCAACCAGAGAGATCAACACGGACACATTCAGATCAAAATTTTTGCAAATTTGCAATTAACGGCCAACGCGCCTCACCTTCTTTTTCTGAGCGGGGTCTTTGTCCGAACAATTGGAGGGCTTCCGTCTCAACATCTCTCCACCTGCTTGGCCGGGCTCGGTGCCGAGAAGCGATGGATCGTCCGCTCGGTGTAACTACTGCTGCCTGGCTTGTTCAGGGTGCAGAGACTTCGACAGGAAGCAGGGTCACATGACTTGCCAAAAAAAAAAACACAGCTTTATGCTCGGGGTGGTTGCAGAAGATTGAGACGGAGGGGACCTGAGAATAAGGAAGGAAACCAAAGAGAATTAGCACGCAAATGAAGAACATGGGTCTGCTGCAAGAGACGGGGGAAGCGGGACCCTCAATAGTCTGGACAAGGCATAGAGAATGACCATGATGGCCAAGGAGAGCAAAGAACCCAACAGGTCATCTTCCAATTTCATTGGATTTGCCATGGAAATTACTTGTCAGGTGGCACCTCCAGGAGCACACAATTTTACACAATTTTACAAAATTTTACAAAATTTTACAAATAAAGTGTATCTAATGGACAAAATCTTTTAGTTTTAGATGAAGTGGTGATTGGTGTCCCCTTTAGGAGATTCATGACCTCTAAGCTCTGTTGACAATTAAATTAGCATGTAAACGAAAAACAGGGGTCTACAAGAGATGGAGAAGGGAGACCCTTGATACTCCATATGACACATATGTAATGGCCACTACGGCCAAGATTGCAGAGATTACAACAGGTCACCTTCCAATTGAATTGGATCTCCATCAAGGTGACCTGTCTGGTGGCACCTCAAGGGGCATACAACTTCACAAATAATGTGTATCTAATAACAAATTATTTTAGTTTTAGAAGAAGTGACAATGGGTGTCCCCTCACAATCTCTAAGGCCTGTTGACAATTGGATTAGCATGTAAACGAAAAACACGAGTCTACAAGAGATGGAGAAGCGAGACCCTTGATACTCCAGAAGACACAGATAATAATACAAACACAGTAATGTGCATTGTAATCCGACGCGTTTCGAGTTTTAGGCTCTTCTTCAGGGAAAACATTAGGATCGGCACATATGTGTATTTATAATCCTATCTTGTGTCTTAGAGTCCTATGTTGGCATCCATTTTATAAAAACAAGAAGAAAAAAGGATTTTTTTCGGGGGATTTAGACCTTGGTTGGTGTAAACCAGGGTATAGTGGCTGCCTTAGCGTCCTGCCAGTATTCCCGGGCCTGGGGTCAGGCGTCCATCAATCTCCCTCCCGGCAAAGATAGAACAACACAGCACTCACACACAAACCCGTGAGGGGATCCCTACCGGAGAAAACCAGGTCAGCAGCAGAGGGCGTCTTATGGGTCCCCCTAGCACTTTCCAAAGGAGGCCCAGGAACCAGAAATTAGCGTGGTAACTTGGGACCCATCAATGGGCAGAGGGCAGTGCGTGTTGGGAGGTCATGGACGCTGGTTGCTGCAATAATTGGTTGTCAGGTCGAGATACCTGATGCCTGGAGGGCCTTTTGATGGAAACCTCAGGGTGTCCCCCTGTGGATGTTGGCTTGCGGGTTGCCGCAGACGGTGGATGTCAGGTGCAGTGACCTGATTCCTGAACGCCTTGTGGTGAGGGCAAGGGGGAGATCCGCCAATGGAGGCTTCCTTAGTGTGTGGATTGTAGTCGCACCGGGTTGTTGCAGCTTGATACTCCAGAGGACACATATGTAATGGCCACTACGGCCAAGATTGCAGAGATCACAACAGGTCACCTTCCAATTGAATTGGATCTCCATTGAGGTGACCTGTCAGGTGGCACCTCAAGGAGAGTACAACTTCACAAATAATGTGTATCTAATAACAAATTATTTTAGTTTTAGAAGTGACAATGGGTGTCCCCTCACAATCTCTAAGCCCTGTGTGAATTAGCGCGCAAATGAAGAACACGGGTCTGCAAGAGACGGAGAACTGAGGCCCTCAATACTTTGGACAAGGCATATAGAACGATCACTATGGCCAAGGATGGCAGAGAACCCAACAGGTCATCTTCAAATTTAATTGGATCTGCCATCACAGTGCCCCGTCAGGGGGCACCTAAAAAGGGATGAAGTGGTGATGGGTGTCCCCTTTATTGAGATTTGTGATCTCTAAGCCCTGTTGGCCATGGTTACTGTGATTAAAAGTGGCGGAAAAAAATCCCAAATTTTGAGTTGTCACCAGAACAGGAATAGAAGGGAAGTCTTCCAATATGCAATACTTCTTTCCTTCGCTTCCTGTTGTGTCTACAGAATGTCCAAAAAAGAAAAAACTGATATGGGTTTTAACCAATTAACCAATCCCTTTGGTCTCAGACAAACATTAAATGTTCTCCTGGTCACTCTGGGGGTTGACTAAACCCAAAAACATGATATCTACCAATCTTCCAGAACCTTCTATTTCCTTCCTGATCTTTTCAGAGAGAAAATTTGTTTGTCTGGGACCCCCCAGGAAACTATTACCCCGACCCCTGGCCTACACTTGAAATGCCTGCCTTCTGGGTTGCCCTGCCCCGATCACGCCCACTTTTCAGGCTGTTATGCCCTTATTTATGCAAGTACTGCCCACACAGGACAAAACCCAAACTCTCTGTAACGTGTTAATGGCATTTTAAATGTAATTTGCAATTTTGCTTGATGTCATGCATCTTTCATTAAAATAATCTCTGGTGATCCTAACATGGAGGTCGTTGTTCGGACACTTCTAGTTATAGGGTGACAACGCTCAATCCCTATATGAGGGTGCTGGGGTGAGCTGCGCCCCCTCAGATATCAGTTGTGCCCACAAAAGTCCCCTGCCTTTCCCCGCTGACTTCTCATCCTTTGCCCTGCTGACCCTCGTATACTGCCCTGCTGACACCCTGTACACTGCCCTGCTAATTCCCTGTACACTGCCCCCATTCTCAGCCCTGCTGCCACCTGTACACTGCCCTGCTGATCCCCTGTACACTGCCCTGCTGATCCCCTGTACACTGCCCTGCTGATCCCCTGTACACTGTCCTGCTGATCCCCTGTACACTGTCCTGCTGCCCCCTGTACACTGCCCTGCTGCCCCCTGTACACTGCCCTGCTGCCCTCTGTACACTGTCCTGCCGCCCCCTGTATACTGTCCTGCTTCCTCCCGTACACTGCCCTGCTGCCCCCGTACACTGCCCTGCTGCCCCCTGTACACTGCCCAGCTGTCCCCTGTACACTGTCCTGCTGCCCCCTGTACACTGTACTGCTGCCCCCTGTACACTGTACTGCTGCCCCCTGTACACTGCCCTGCTGCCCCCTGTACACTGCCCAGCTGTCCCCTGTACACTGTCCTGCTGCCCCCTGTACACTGTACTGTTGCCCCCTGTACACTGTACTGCTGCCCCCTGTACACTGCCCAGCTGTCCCCTGTACACTGTCCTGCTGCCCCCTGTACACTGCCCAGCTGTCCCCTGTACACTGTCCGGCTGCCTCCTGTACATTGTCCTGCTGCCCTTTGTACACTGTCCTGCTGCCCTCTGTACACTGCCCTGCTGCCCTCTGTACACTGTCCTGCTGCCCCCTGTACACTGTCCTGTTGCCTCCTGTATACTGTCATGCTGCCCTCTGTACACTGCCCTGCGGTCCCCTGTAAACTGCCCTGCGGTCCCTCTGTACACTGCCCTGCTGCCCTCTGTACACTGCCCTGCTGCCCCCTGTACACTGTTCTGCTGCCCCCTGTACACTGTCCTGCTGCCCCCTGTACACTGTCCTGTTGCCTCCTGTACACTGTCCTGCTGCCTCCTGTACACTGTCCTGCTGCCCTCTGTACACTGCCCTGCGGTCCCCTGTAAACTGCCCTGCTGCCCTCTGTACACTGCCCTGCTGTCCCCTGTACACTGTTCTGCTGCCCCCTGTACACTGCCCTGCTGTCCCCTGTACACTGTTCTGCTGCCCCCTGTACACTGCCCTGCTGCCCCCTGTACACTGCCCTGCTGCCCCCTCTAAACTGCCCTGCTACCCCCTGTACACTGTCCTGCTGCCTCCTGTACACTGTCCTGCTGCCCCCTGTTAACTGCCCTGCGGTCCCCTGTTAACTGCCCTGCTGCCCTCTGTACACTGCCCTGCTGCCTCCTGTACACTGTCCTGCTGTCCCCTGTACACTGTTCTGCTGCCCTCTGTACACTGCCCTGCTGCCCCCTGTACACTGTCCTGCTGCCCTGTGCACACTGCCCTGCTGTCCCCTGTTCTCTGTCTTGGTGCCCCCTGTCCCCTGCCCTGCTTCCCCCTGTACACTGCCCTGCTGCCCCCTGTCCTTTGCCCTGCTGCCCCCTGTCCTCTGCCCTGCTGACCCCCTGTACACTGCACTGCTGTCCCCTGCTCTCTGCCCTGCCGACACCCTGTACACTGCCCTGCTGACCCCTGTACACTGCCCTGCTGACCTCCCATACTTTGTCCCCCCTGACAATTTTTACATGCACCCCCACATCAGACGGGCTAGATGTGGTGGTCACTCTGTCACATCGGCTTCTTTTGGCGACTACAAGTGGCTGTTTCAGCACACATTACACAAGCACGGCCCATTGTTGTCACCATCAGGAAACCCGCCCTGAAAAAAGGCCACGCCCCCATCGCCGGAGTGCATGCAGACTGGGAGGGGCTGCAAAGAGGCTGCAGGAGATCAGCAGCAACGAGATGCAACAAAGGATGAAAAATGGTAAAAAAAACAGGCATTTAAATAAAGGGCACAAGGCTCTGATGAGACATAAAGTCATGCATTGAGAGTTCACATCTCATACCAAGAGCTCTGCTGATTGGCTGCCCAGACGTCCCCAGCCTTGCAGCGCTGCGCAGCGATCATGATGAGTTTTGGTGGTAAAAACCGCAGTGACAGCCGAAAACAGGAAGAAGGAGAGCAGCATCGATTGTAGAAGTTCACTCTCAGCGATCAGCCAGTTTAATGTGTTGTATGGTCAGCCCCACTTCCTGTGGAGGGGACAGCGCGGTACGCGGCATTCCACGACAAGGATTAACCCTTCAGAGAACTTTGTCATCTCTCTCTTCTCATCTCCTATAAATGATTCAGAAAACCGGCACACAGCTGACCTGACGATCGTCATTAACCCCGAGCAACAGGAAGAGATCAGAAAACTGCATTTATATCACACAAGCTGATCTCCGGCCTCCCCTTCGCTGTTGTACCGGCTCCTCTACTGGACTGAAACGGCTTTCGCGGCACACTGTGAGCTTCTCGCAATGTGCATTAAAACATAGATAAAGCCCACCTCATTTCCTAGCTGGAGGACGTCCAGCATCCTTTAGCCCTTTTCTCCCCAGTCTGACTGTCCTTGTCTTGCCCCTTAAACTCATGCGGGAGGAGGGGCTCCACATCATATGTAGGCGTTACCTAAAACAGTCTGCATGCAAATGAGAAACGTCCGTTCCCTCCAGACTGCCCCCCACCCATCAAGGCATTTTAATATTTGCATAACTCCTCCCACTGCTTGCATCGGTACTGAGGCAGGGAGCTGGGATGTCGCAATCATGGAGGCTCAGCACCACATGCGGGCGTTACCTAAATCGGCCTGCATGCAAATATGGCCCAACTAGGACCGCCCACTTCTTCAGGCCGACACCCCCTATCAAGATGTTTTTAATATTTGCATAACTCCTCCCCACTGCTTGCATCGGTACTGAGGCAGGGAGCTGTGATGTCGCAATCATGGAGGCTCAGCACCACATGCGGGCGTTACCTAAAGCGGCCTGCATGCAAATACGGCCCAACTAGGACCGCCAACTCCTTCAGGCAGACACGCCCCTATCAAGGCTTTTTTGATTTTTTCATAACTCCTCCCACTGCTTGCATCGGTACTGAGGCAGGGAGCTGGAATGTTAAATCATGGAGGCTCAGCACCACATGCGGGCATTACCTAAAGCGACCTGCATGCAAATACGGCCCAACTAGGACCGCCCACTCCTTCAGGCAGACACCCCCCCCCATCAAGGCATTTTTGATATTTGCCCAGCTCCTCCCACTGCTTGCATCGGTACTGAGGCAGGGCGCTGTGATGTCGCAATCATGAAGGCTCGGCACCACATGAGGGCGTTATCTAAAGTGGCCTGCTTGCAAATACGGCCCAACTAGGACCACCCATTCCTTCAGGCCGACACGCCCCTATCAAGGCGTTTTTGATATTTTCATAACTCCTCCCACTGCTTGCATCGGTACCGAGGCAGGGAGCTGGGATGTTGCAATCATGGAGGCTCAGCACCACATGCGGGCGTTATCTAAAGTGACCTGCATGCAAATACGGGCCAACTAGGACCGCCCCCTCCTTCAGGCTGACACCCCCCTATCAAGGCCTTTTTAATATTTGCTTAACTCAATGGAACAAATCCTATCTCTCCCAACATATATTTTTGCCAACATATTAACCCATTGAGTATCGATTTAAGAATTTGTTGAGACATATATGATTTTTATTGTACACAATAGCACTTTATGAATTGTTTGAGCTTCATTGATGAGGTTTTGTTGGGTAAGCACAGCTCTATTCTTTACTAGCCAGTAGTCTTGCTTTGTTTAAATATTTACCATCCTTTCATCCAATCCGCTCCGGCGTGGTGCTGCTTACTCTTCCTGGCCTCCGAATGATGTCATGTCAGAGGCCGGGACTAATGCGGCGTACACACGGTCGGAATTTCCGATGGAAACAGTCCGATGGGAGCTTTTCATCGGATTTTCCTACCGTGTGTACGCCCATCGGTCTTTTTCTGTCGGAATTTCCGACGGACTTTGGATTGAGAACCTGTTCTCAATTTTTCCGACGGAAAACCTTTCTATCGGATTTTCCGATCGTGTGTATGCAATTCCGACACGCAAAATTGCGACGCATGCTCGGAAACAATTCGACGCATGCTCGTAAACAATTCGACGCGTGCTCGGAAACAATTCGACGCGTGCTCGTAAACAATTCGACGCGTGCTCGGAAACAATTCGACGCGTGCTCGGAAACAATTCGACGCGTGCTCGGAAACAATTCGACCCCTGCTCGGAAACAATTCGACGCATGCTCGGAAACAATTCGACGCATGCTCGGAAGCAATTCGACGCATGCTCGGAAACAATTCGACGCATGCTCGGAAAAAATTCGACGCATGCTCGGAAAAAATTCGACGCATGCTCGGAAACAATTCGACGCATGCTCGGAAGCAATTCGACGCATGATCGGAAACAATTCGACGCGTGCTCGGAAACAATTCGACGCGTGCTCGGAAACAATTCGACGCGTGCTCGGAAACAATTCGACGCGTGCTCGGAAACAATTAGGCGCGTGCTCGGAAACAATTCGACGCGTGCTCGGAAACAATTAGGCGCGTGCTCGGAAACAATTCGACGCGCGCTCGGAAACAATTCGACGCATGCTCGGAAACAATTCGACGCATGCTCGGAAACAATTCGACGCGTGCTCGGAAACAATTCGACGCGTGCTCGTAAACAATTCGACGCGTGCTCGGAAACAATTCGACGCGTGCTCGTAAACAATTCGACGCGTGCTCGGAAACAATTCGACGCGTGCTCGGAAACAATTCGACGCGTGCTCGGAAACAATTAGACCCCTGCTCGGAAACAATTCGACGCATGCTCGGAAACAATTCGACGCATGCTCGGAAACAATTCGACGCATGCTCGGAAGCAATTCGACGCATGCTCGGAAACAATTCGACGCATGCTCGGAAACAATTCGACGCATGCTCGGAAGCAATTCGACGCGTGATCGGAAACAATTCGACGCGTGCTCGGAAACAATTCGACGCGTGCTCGGAAACAATTCGACGCGTGCTCGGAAACAATTCGACGCGTGCTCGGAAACAATTAGGCGCGTGCTCGGAAACAATTCGACGCGCGCGCGGAAACAATTCGACGCATGCTCGGAAACAATTCGACGCATGCTCGGAAACAATTCGACGCGTGCTCGGAAACAATTCGACGCGTGCTCGTAAACAATTCGACGCGTGCTCGGAAACAATTCGACGCGTGCTCGTAAACAATTCGACGCGTGCTCGGAAACAATTCGACGCGTGCTCGGAAACAATTCGACGCGTGCTCGGAAACAATTCGACGCGTGCTCGGAAACAATTCGACCCCTGCTCGGAAACAATTCGACGCATGCTCGGAAACAATTCGACGCATGCTCGGAAGCAATTCGACGCGTGCTCGGAAACAATTCGACGCGTGCTCGGAAACAATTCGACGCGTGCTCGGAAACAATTCGACGCGTGCTCGGAAACAATTAGGCGCGTGCTCGGAAACAATTCGACGCGTGCTCGGAAACAATTAGGCGCGTG
Source organism: Lithobates sylvaticus (assembly GCA_028564925.1). Taxonomy (NCBI): domain Eukaryota; kingdom Metazoa; phylum Chordata; class Amphibia; order Anura; family Ranidae; genus Lithobates; species Lithobates sylvaticus. Next base: position 231,888,010 of record CM053033.1, on the reverse strand, counting down.
CTCGGAAACAATTCGACGCGCGCTCGGAAACAATTCGACGCGTGCTCGGAAACAATTCGACGCGTGCTCGGAAACAATTCGACGCGTGCTCGGAAACAATTAGGCGCGTGCTCGGAAACAATTCGACGCGCGCTCGGAAACAATTCGACGCGTGCTCGGAAACAATTCGACGCGTGCTCGGAAACAATTCGACGCGTGCTCGTAAACAATTCGACGCGTGCTCGGAAACAATTCGACGCGTGCTCGTAAACAATTCGACGCGTGCTCGGAAACAATTCGACGCGTGCTCGGAAACAATTCGACGCGTGCTCGGAAACAATTAGACCCCTGCTCGGAAACAATTCGACGCATGCTCGGAAACAATTCGACGCATGCTCGGAAACAATTCGACGCATGCTCGGAAGCAATTCGACGCATGCTCGGAAACAATTCGACGCATGCTCGGAAACAATTCGACGCATGCTCGGAAGCAATTCGACGCGTGATCGGAAACAATTCGACGCGTGCTCGGAAACAATTCGACGCGTGCTCGGAAACAATTCGACGCGTGCTCGGAAACAATTCGACGCGTGCTCGGAAACAATTCGACGCGTGCTCGGAAACAATTAGGCGCGTGCTCGGAAACAATTCGACGCGCGCGCGGAAACAATTCGACGCATGCTCGGAAACAATTCGACGCATGCTCGGAAACAATTCGACGCGTGCTCGGAAACAATTCGACGCGTGCTCGTAAACAATTCGACGCGTGCTCGGAAACAATTCGACGCGTGCTCGTAAACAATTCGACGCGTGCTCGGAAACAATTCGACGCGTGCTCGGAAACAATTCGACGCGTGCTCGGAAACAATTCGACGCGTGCTCGGAAACAATTCGACCCCTGCTCGGAAACAATTCGACGCATGCTCGGAAACAATTCGACGCATGCTCGGAAGCAATTCGACGCATGATCGGAAACAATTCGACGCGTGCTCGGAAACAATTCGACGCGTGCTCGGAAACAATTCGACGCGTGCTCGGAAACAATTAGGCGCGTGCTCGGAAACAATTCGTCGCGTGCTCGGAAACAATTAGGCGCGTGCTCGGAAACAATTCGACGCGCGCTCGGAAACAATTCGACGCAGAGTTTTTTCCGACGAGAATTCCGATCGTGTGTACGCAGCATAACAGTCCTCTGTCAGTTATAGATCACTCCGCCTGACAGACGTGTGACTTCTTCTAGTGTCGGGTGCAGGAGGGGCGGACAGCACTCAGCACCTCGCTGCCACTCTCCAAGGTGCTCTTGCAATACCAAGGTCCCCTCCACCCCACCTGCACCCCCCTGCTGCCCATTGAACTGCTGCCCCGGGGGCACCTGCCCACCTCCATATGTCCCGTCCCTGTATGCAGAGAACACAGGGGAGCTCTGGATTTCTGGCAGGATCAACAGACATGTGATGTCAGTAGACCCAGCAGACTCATAGTACTCCCTTTGACTTCTGCCTTGGCAGCTACATAAAAACTTATGTGGGGGGGAAGGGGGGGGAGGGCTGGATTAAGAGAATCGTGTGCTTGGTGCTGAGGATTTTGATGGGCCTTTTACTGGGCACCCTTCTGCATTTCCAAGAGCCTGTGCTGGCGTGCGCCCAAGTTCAAAAGGGCACAGCAGCCAGCACAGGCGTAACACTAGGGAAGCCTGGAATCAGATTAGCCAGGTTTCCATTAGGGCCCCGTGCACATGGGCATCCACAGAACTTTTTTTCAGGGGGGGGGGGGGGCATCATTTTAAGGTCACCCATGCTCTGACCCTTTTCGACAATGTCATTATCACATTATCACTGTCAGAGACTGCGGACATGGCACAAGAGACTGTCAGAGACTGCGGACATGGCACAAGAGACTGTCAGAGACTGCGGACATGGCCCAAGAGACTGTGAGAGGCGGCATACATGGCACAAGAGATGACCAGAGACTGCATACATGGCCCAAGAGACTGTCAGAAACTGTATACATGGCCCAAGAGACTGCGGACATGGCACAAGAGACTGTCAGAAACTGCATACATGAGGGGGGGGGGGGGGTGACAGAGAGAGACAGGGGGGGTGACAGAAAGAGACAGAGGGGGGTGACAGAGATGAGTGTGACAGAGAGAGACAGAGGGGAGTGACAGAGAGAGGGGGGGTGAAAAAGACAGAGGGGTGAGAGAGAGGGGCGATGGGGGTCATCACTCCTGATCCGATCCCTGATTCTAGGGGGGGGGGGGGGCACTTGCCCCCCCTTACCCCTACCTGCGGACGCCCATGCCCGTGCATCGGCGTGCGCTCTGAGCTAAAAGAGTGCAGCCATGCAGGACTAACACTATGGAAGGCCCAGACTTCTGTAAGAGACCAGCATTGGCGTGCCCCAGGCTTCCATTAGGACTGTTCATGTGGTGCCCATTATCAATCTCACCCCCCTGCCCAGGCGGTGCATGCGCAATGCAGGGACCGTCAGGGGAGATCTCTCTCCCCGTTGGCCCATTGTTTTCCATGAGCAGTCTGTTCTTTTTAGGTGGCTGGGCCTATATTAAGGTAGGGGCCTGGAGCTGCAGCTCCAATAGCCCCAATGTTAATTCTGCCCTGGGTGAGGGAAGCAGCGGAGGAGCTGGGCCAGCACAGACAGTAATTAGTCCCTCCCTAGAAGAGGAGAGGCCTATGACATGCAAGGAGGGAAGGGTCTGTGCTGGGGATAACAATGTATGTTAAATGCCCATATAGTCCTATGTGAAGATTGCTGTTGAAACGAATGGTCTGATGGCAGGGTGCCTTCAAGAAGCCCATTAAAGTTGTGCCACCCACACCATCTTTCTCCGGAACACCGCATGGGCATTAGAGAAAAATCTGCAAACATTCCGAAGCGTGCAAGTTACTTTTCTTTCATGTGCAGCCAGCGTTCATCTTCCGCAGAGATCTCTATCGCACCTTAATACGTAGAACCACCTCCAGAAGACCTTATCTGATTCGCTGTATAGAGGAGGAAGTTCTCTGGTGAGCAACAAGGAGACCAAATAATACAGAGAAAAAAAAAAGGAGAAGAAAGAAGGAGACTTTCTCTACATTGTATACAACATCTGCCCAGGAAACTAAACCTCAGTGATCCCCTCCCCCACCCCAGAGGGTGCAAAATTTGCTTCACAAAACTTACATTGTAACATATTTCTGCTCAAAGATTTAATGTTGCCAAGTGCTCATCCAAACATCCTTCAATTAAGAAATAAACAGTCTATATTCTATGAAAGATACATTTTATAGTTGCTTTGTTTGTGCAACAACTACAACGGACACCTTGGGGGTCTTTATCAAAAGAAATTCTGCGTGAATGTACAAGTATTTGCTGTCAGAAGAAATTGGCGGAGAACACCCACGCCCACACCCGCCCCCACACCCCTTTTCATGCACCCAGCCCCTAATCTACAAGCAGGGCGCCGGTCACATGCATTCCAATGTTTTTTTGTTTTTTTTGAAGCACGTGGTTCGAGCCTGAGGCTCTAATTGGCTGTAAAAAAGGGTGGGCTCAGGGCGCAGAGCACTGCGCCCCGGGCCCACCCAGTTGTGTGACAATAGCGAATTAATATTCGCTACTGTCTTCCTGATCCTCCTCCTGGCCAATCAGGAAGCGGGGCCTGAGACCCGATTGACCCGGGAGCCTTAGGACTCCGGGCCAATCGGGTCCCAGGGCCCACTTCCTGTTCAGCCGGGAGGAGAAGCCCTAGCTCTTCCCTCGGCAAGTTCCTCTCACATCTCATCTCTTCATCTCACCTCAGATCCCATCTGGCTCCTCATAACAAGGCAGGGGTCTCACGCTGGCGGCCCTCCAGCTGTTGCCAAACTACAAGTCCCATCATGCCTCAGCCTGTGGCAGTTATGCTTGCAACTGTCAGCCTTGCAATGCCTCATGGGACTTGTAGTTTCGTAACAGCTGGAGGGGCGCCAGTTAGAGACCCCTGTGGTAAGGCCTCCGATTGCCACCTTCCTGTCCGGCGCTCGCGCGTGGGAGGGGTCAGCACCTTCCCATCTAGACATGTGCACAACAAAAAAATTTGTTTATTTTCGTTTCGTTTTTTTCGTTTCCGAAAAAAATTTGTTTATTTTCGTTTCGTTTTTTCGTTTCCGTTGATTTGTAACGATTTGTACATTCGTAAGTCGTCGCTGTTCGTATTCGTAACGATTCGTACATTCGTAAGAGTTATTTTTTCGTTGATTCGTTTTTTCGTTAGCTTAATTTTCGTTTATTCGTTTATTCAAAATTCGGACGCATTCGTATTTATTCGTACATTCGTAACATTCGTAGATTCGTAATGTGTATGCTATTATTACATTTTAATAATTTACGAATCGAAAGAAAAAAGTTACGAATCGAAAAAAAAGTTACGAATGTACGAATTTTTTCGTTCAATCCATTTGAAGCACGTTAAGCAGCGACATTGTAAGAGACACGGAAAATTACGAATCAAAAAAAAAAAAAAAAAGTTACGAATGTACAAATTTTTTCGTTCAATCCATTCGAAGCACGTTAAGCAGCGCCATTGTAAGGGACACGGAAAATTACGAATCGGAAAAAAAAAAAAAGTTACAAATGTACGAATTTTTTCGTTCAATCCATTTGAAGCACGTTAAGCAGCGCCATTGTAAGAGACACGGAAAATTACGAATCGAAAAAAAAAAAAAAAGTTACGAATGTACGAATTTTTTCGTTCAATCCATTCGAAGCACGTTAAGCAGCGCCATTGTAACAGACACGGAAAATTACGAATCGAAAAAAAAAAAAAAAAAAGTTACGAATGTACGAATTTTTTCGTTCAATCCATTCGAAGCACGTTAAGCAGCGCCATTGTAAGGGACACGGAAAATTACGAATCGGAAAAAAAAAATAAAAGTTACAAATGTACGAATTTTTTCGTTCAATCCATTTGAAGCACGTTAAGCAGCACCATTGTAAAGCCCCATACACACGGTCGGACAATCCGCGGACCAGGTCCGTCGGATCATGTCCGTCGTACTTTGTCCGATGTTGGTTTTGCGTACACACGGTCGGACAAAGTTGTCGGAAAATCCGATCATTCTGAACGTGGTGACGTTTGTTGCCTACGACGGGACAACGTAGAGGCTAGTAGCCAATAGCTTTGGTCTTGTAATGTGATCTGAGCATGCGTAGCACTTTGTCCGGTCGGACAACCGTACACACGATCGGATTTGGTGTGATCGGACCGGGTTGACGGCAAATCTTTCCAGCAGGAGATAAGACTTTGTCCGTCGGACAAACCGACGTACACTGTCCGATGGAGCATACACAAGGTCTGATTTTTCAACAACATTGTCCGATCGGACAGAATCCATGAAAAAGTCCGACCGTGTGTATGGGGCTTTAGAGACACGGAAAATTACCAATTCAACAAAAAAAAAGTTACGAATGTACGAATTTTTACGTTCATTTTGATTTTCGTTGTTCCTGTTTTCGTTTTTCGGATTTTCTTCATTCGTACATTCGTTGTTTCTAATTTGTTTCTTTCGGATTTTCGTTGTTTTTCGGATTCGTTCGATTCGAACGATTCGTTCATTCGTACGAAAACAAACGAACGAAAATAACGTAAAAAAACGAAAAACGAAACAAATTGCACATGTCTATTCCCATCCATCTCCCGTGGGGGAGGTTGGGTTGTTGGTCTGGATTTGCAAGTGAGGGGGGCAGGTTTGCTTGCCACTCCCCCAAAATATTGAGTACCAGCCGCCACTGCCATAACGTTTCTAATATGTGGGTTCCCTATGATCATCAGCTCCATCTAGTGGCCACAATGCAGTATTTTTCTGTAAGACCTCAATCATGAAAACACCACTTCCGGTCCAGAAATGTATCCGTATATTGCTGGACTTCAAGTGGTTATATCGTGATGATGCCTGCAGGAAGATAAACATCCACTTCCGGTTGGCCGAGATGTCAACGGCGCCATTTTAAAAAAAAACACCGTTACACCTACCATCTGAATGTCGGAGCTGAAATCCGGACTCATCAGACCAGGCAACGTTTTTCCAATCTTCTATTGTCCAATTTTGGTGATTCTGTGCCAACTGTAGCCTCAGTTTCCTGTTCTTAGCTGACAGGAGTGGCACCCGGTGTGGTCTTATGCTGCTGTAGCCCATCTGCCATCTTGTGGGGTCAGAGATGGTATTCTGCATACCTTGGATGCAACGAGTGGTTATTTGAGCTACTGTTTGCCTTTCTATCATCTGCCCATTCTCCTCGGACCTCTGGCCTCAACAAAGCATTTTCCTCCACTCAACTGCCACTCACTGGATATTTTCTCTTTCCCCCACCATTCTTTGTAATCTCTAGAGATGGTTGTGTGTGAAAACCCCAGAAATACTCAGACCAGCCCGTCTGCCACCAACAACCATGCCACGTTCATAGTCACTTCAATCCCCTTTCTTCCCCACTCTGATGCTTGGTTTGAATTTCAGCAAGTCGTCTTCACCACGTCCAAATGCCTAAAAACATGGAGTTGCTGCCATGTGATTGGCTGATTAGCAATTTGTGTTACCAAGCAATTGAATAGTTGTACCGGTGAGTGTATCTTACTAGCTCTTGAAGCTTCATAGGAAGGCAGGTTTCACCCCCAGAGCTTGCAGTCTTCCGGCTTTGTGTTTATTTGATGTTTAGCTGCTGCAGAAGCAGATTTTGGTTGATTTCTATTCAGCAACATGCCTTCCAACATTGCCCTCTAGTGGTAGATTGGAGTAACTACTACACAAAGAGTCCAACATCTAAGAAGGCTTAAATTTGCAGAGCTGGAGAGTTCCTTTTTTTTTTTTAGTTGCAGGATAAATGGTAATAAAAGCAGGACAAAAACAAACAAACACTTAATGTATATAATGTATATATCCACCTGGTGGATGGCGGCCTGAGTCAGCCACTGGCTGTTTATATGGCCTCAACAGTGAGATCTCTCTGTTCTGACTCTATTCCTGTCCACCTTTGTGGGTTCCCAGCTCCTCCTTTTACATTTTCCAAAATAAAAATTCCAACAGGGATGGTGGGAACCCCTCATAATGGGCACAGCGGGTGTACAGACCCGGGAACTCAGCACAGGGATGGTGAGAACCCCTCATAATGGGCACAGCGGGTGCACAGACCCGGGAACTCAGCACAGGGATGGTGGGAACCCCTCATAATGGGCACAGCAGGTGTACAGACCCGGGAACTTAGCACAGGGATGGTGGGAACCCCTCATAATGGGCACAGCAGGTGTAGAGACCCGGGAACTCAGCACAGGGATGGTGGGAACCCCTCATAATGGGCACAGCGGGTGTACAGACCCGGGAACTCAGCACAGGGATGGTGGGAACCCCTCATAATGGGCACAGTGGGTGTACAGACCCGGGAACTCAGCACAGGGATGGTGGGAACCCCTCATAATGGGCACAGCGGGTGTATAGACCCAGGAACTCAGCACAGGGATGGTGGGAACCCCTCATAATGGGCACAGCAGGTGTAGAGACCCGGGAACTCAGCACAGGGATGGTGGGAACCCCTCATAATGGGCACAGCAGGTGTACAGACCCAGGAACTCAGCACAGGGATGGTGGGAACCCCTCATAATGGGCACAATGGGTTTACAGACCCGGGAACTCAGCACAGGGATGGTGGGAACCCCTCATAATGGGCACAGCGGGTGTACAGACCCGGGAACTCAGCACAGGGATGGTGGGAACCCCTCATAATGGGCACAGCGGGTTTACGGACCCGAGAACTCAGCACAGGGATGGTGGGAACCCCTCATAATGGGCACAGCAGGTGTACAGACCCGGGAACTCAGCACAGGGATGGTGGGAACCCTCATAATGGGCACAGCGGGTATTCAGACCCGGGAACTCAGCACAGGGATGGTGGGAACCCCTCATAATGGGCACAGCGGGTGTACAGACCTGGGAACTCGGCACAGGGATGGTGGGAACCCCTCATAATGGGCACAGCAGGTGTACAGACCCGGGAACTCAGCACAGGGATGGTGGGAACCCCTCATAATGGGCACAGCGGGCGTACAGACCCGGGAACTCAGCACAGGGATGGTGAGAACCCCTCATAATGGGCACAGCGGTGTACAGACCCAGGAACTCTGCACAGGGATGGTGGGAACCCCTCATAATGGGCACAGCGGGTGTACAGACCCAGGAACTCAGCACAGGGATGGTGGGAACCCCTCATAATGGGCACAGCGGGTGTACAGACCCGGGAACTCAGCACAGGGATGGTGGGAACCCCTCATAATGGGCACAGCGGGTGTACAGACCCAGGAACTCAGCACAGGGATGGTGGGAACCCCTCATAATGGGCACAGCAGGTGTACAGACCAAGGAACTCAGCACAGGGATGGTGGGAACCCCTCATAATGGGCACAGCGGGTGTACAGACCCAGGAACTCAGCACAGGGATGGTGGGAACCCCTCATAATGGGCACAGCAGGTGTAGAGACCCGGGAACTCAGCACAGGGATGGTGGGAACCCCTCATAATGGGCACAGCAGGTGTACAGACCAAGGAACTCAGCACAGGGATGGTGGGAACCCCTCATAATGGGCACAGCAGGTGTACAGACCCGGGAACTCAGCACAGGGATGGTGGGAACCCCTCATAATGGGTACAGCGGGTGTACAGACCCGGGAACTCAGCACAGGGGTGGTGGGAACCCCTCATAATGGGCACAGCAGGTGTACAGACCCAGGAACTCAGCACAGGGATGGTGGGAACCCCTCATAATGCACAAAAACCCTGTTGTGATGCCCATATAAAGCAATTTCTTTATCCCTTTAGATATAGTGGAATTATTAAGACCCCTGTCAGTTCATGTCCCATTCAAGACAATAGGAAGTGGAGAGGAAATCTCTATCAAACTGAAGGAAATCGTCTCTTAGGTAAGTGTCCCCACTGGAAGATTTCCCATCTCTTCCTGTTCTTGTGACATAGAAAAGATAAGGAGATTATATGTGATGGCCGATGCTCAGTGTAGAATCTTCCTACAATACTGTACTTCAATCAGGAAAAATACTGCAGTATGGCCCCTAGATGGAGCTGAAGATCAAAAGAAATTCACATATTGGGCAAATTATGATTATGGCTGTTTGAATTCTTGAGACATTTGGCTCAATATTATTATTATTATTATTATTATTATTATTATTTTATAAATAGAACCATTTGTGTATCTTTACTGCTAGTGCAAAAAAAATACTCAGCTGTGTTGTTGCAACTTTACTAATATTGCTACAATCACCTTAAACTTTTGTGCTTTCTGTAAAACCCGAAGAGGAAGTTGAACTGTAAACAGGAAATGAATTCTCTTTGGTGTCGCAATTATTGGCAGGGAGGAAACCTCACGATTCACCTGACTACATCCACTTCTCTAGAAGTCTTTATGAAGATCGATTCATTTGAAACAAATGTAAAAAAAAAGATACACAGTGTAGTGAATGCTGTCACCCAGGACAACAAATGTGTTCCTGGCGGGATCAAAAAGTGAAAATAAAAGGAAAAAACTAGACATGTGCAATTCGTTTCGTTTTTTTCGTTTTTCGTTTTTTTTTTTCGTTCGTTTTCGAATCGAACGAATCCAAAAACAACGAAAATCCGAAAAAAACTAATTAGAAACAACGAATGTACGAATGAAGAAAATCTGAAAAAAAATAATTAGAAACAACGAATGTACGAATGAAGAAAATCCGAAAAACGAAAAAAGGAACAACGAAAATGAACGAAAAAATTCGTACATTCGTAACTTTTTTTTTTGTTGAATTGGTAATTTTCCGTGTCCCTTACAATGGCGCTGCTTAACGTGCTTCGAATAGATTGAACGAAAAAATTTGTACATTCATAACTTTTTTTTTTTTGTTGAATTGGTAATTTTCCGTGTCCCTTACAATGGTGCTGCTTAACGTGCTTCGAATAGATTGAACGAAAAAATTCGTACATTCGTAACTTTTTTTTTTTCGATTCGTAACTTTTTTTTTTCGATTCGTAAATTATTAAAATGTAATAATAGCATACACATTACATAAAATTGTGAATTATGCTCCGATTACGAATCTACGAATGTTACGAATGTACGAATGACTACGAATGCGTCCGAATTTCGAATAAACGAATGAACGAAAATTAAACTAACGAAAAAACGAATCAACGAAAAATAACTCTTACGAATGTACGAATCGTTACGAATACGAACACCGACGACTTACGAATGTACGAATCGTTACGAATCAACGGAAACGAAAAAAACTAAACGAAAATAAACAAATTTTTTTGTTGTGTACATGTCTAGAAAAAACCTCAATGAAGAAAATGAATATAGCCGACACACCTAAGGGAGGTCATACACACTATAATGAATGATCAATTTATTTTCCAATCAATATCCAATAACAATAATCTATATTTATTAATAGTGAAATTATGACTTTTACCAGTAAATTAGACCCCTAATTAGATGGAAGTCAAATGTTCTTGTATCCCACACATAGGCACATGGTATCCAGTATCTTATCAAACGAGACGTTCTACAAATATATACCAAATTGTCTGCAAAGTGAATACCTAATCAATAGACCGCACATAATACCTGTCAGAAACCACGAATCAGACAGAAGTGCAGTTAAATCTCACATGTTTAATATTAATAAAAAAAAGGTAAAGAGAGTAAGGCTCGGTTTCCACTAGTGCGACTTTTCATGCGATTTGGGACTGAAAAGTCGCATGACAAGTCGTACCCCGTGATTTCCAATGAGTACCGCTCATATCTGTGCGACTTCAAGATGCAGCGACTTAAAAGTAGTCCCTGCACCACTTTGGTCCCACTGTGATGCGACTTGAGGTTCCATAGACCTTCAAGAATACACAGGCATTGCTTCAAGTCGCAGCAAAAAATCACGACCAAAAATCGCGGCGAAATCACGCGACTTTGGGGACGCAATAGTGGAAACATAGCCTAAACGTAGTCAAAACGTAGCCAGAGTTCAGGAACCGTAACGCATAGTCAGACAAGCCAAAACGTCAGGGAGCCGGAGATGAGCGTAGTAGAACAGCAAGCAGGATCTGGAGCCAGAAGGAATGTCAGCCAAGCAAGTCTTTAAACAGGAACACAGGAGAGCGTCTCTAGAGATGTGACCAAGGCGAAGGCAGAGAACCTCTGGACTGGACGGCTTAAGTAGGCAGGACTGACGAGCAGGATATCATCAACAGCTGAGTGACTGTGGAGAGATAGGAGCTGGCAATTAGCCGGCAGCTGAACAGCCATCTCAGAGAAGGAAGGCGGAGCCCGGCCCTGACAATACCATGATAACCATAATACCATTTAAAAAGAGTTGGGGTTATCTAAAGTATATACCATATATACTCGAGTATAAGCCAAGTTTTTCAGCACATTTTTTTGTGCTGAAAGTGCCCCCCTCGGCTTATACTGGAGTCAAGCACTTTTCTGCAGCAGAGAATTACATTTTCTGACCCGAATTTGGGGCCTCGTATCTCAGGGCCACTTGGTGCTAGGAACCCCAATTTGGTGTGCAAACCCAGTGGAACCATCACTACAACATATACAAATTTGGGGTTCCTAGCACCAAGTGACCCCGAGATACGGGGGCCCCAAATTCGGTCAACTGTGTCCATATGCAGCAATGTAATTTCGGGACCCTTTGGCTGCAGCTAGGGGGGCATCTAGGAACCCTTAACTACCGAGTTTGAAGTTCGGGGACCTATGGCTGCAAATGGGCACAGTGAGGCTGCAAATGGGCATTGTTGACCCTCTTTTCCACTTACAGTAGCTGTGCATTTCTCACCCTAGGCTTATACTCAAGTCAATACGCTTTCCCATTTTTTTGTGGTAAAATTCGGTGCCTCGGCTTATATTCGGATCGGCTTATACTCGAGTATATATGGTACTCACAAAAGCGCCGTAAACTGAGACCACATTAGATCCCACTGCTCACAGCACATGCAAGACTTGTGTTCCTGTTTCACCTGATGACGTCAGTTGTGACGAAACGTGCAGGGAAGGGCACGCAATCCAACATTCCTGTGAAGGGATAGCACTACCCATTTTTGTGTGTATGTTTATACACGCAGTATATATATATATATATATATATATATATATATATATATATATTGTATATACAGTGGTGTGAAAAAGTGTTTGCCCCCTTCATCATTTCCTGTTCCTTTGCATGTTTGTCACACTTAAGTGTTTCGGAACATCAAACCAATTTAAACAATAGTCAAGGACAACACAAGTAAACACAAAATGCAATTTGTAAATGAAGGTGTTTATTATTAAAGGTGAAAAAAAATCCAAACCATCATGGCCCTGTGTGAAAAAGTGATTGCCCCCTAAACCTAATAACTGGTTGGGCCACCCTTAGCAGCAACAACTGCAACCAAGCGTTTGCGATAACGTGCAATGAGGCTTTTACAGCGTCCTGGAGGGATTTTGGCCCACTCATCTTTGCAGAATTGTCCTAATTCAGTTACATTAGAGGGTTTTCGAGCATGAACGGCCTTTTTAAGGTCATACCACAACATCTCAATAGGATTCAGGTCAGGACTTTGGCTAGGCCACTCCAAAGTCTTCATTTTGTTTTTCTTCAGCCATTCGGTGGGGGACTTGCTGGTGTGTTTAGGATCATTGTCCTGCTGCAGAACCCAAGTTCGTTTCAGCTTGAGTACACGAACAGATGGTCGGACATTCTCCTTCAGGATCTCTTGGTAGACAGCAGAATTCATAGTTCCTTTTATCACGGCAAGTCTTCCAGGTCCTGAAGCAGCAAAACAGCCCCAGACCATCACACTACCACCACCATATTTTACTGTTGGTATAATGTTCTTTTTCTGAAATGCAGTGTTCCTTCTACGCCAGATATACTTGGACACACACCTTCCAAAGAGTTCCACTTTTGTCTCATCGGTCCACAGAATGTTGTCCCAAAAGTCTTGGGGATCATCAAGATGTGTTGTGGAGAAATTGAGACGAGCTTTGATGTTCTTTTTGCTCAGCAGTGGTTTTCTCCTTGGAACTCTGCCATGCAGGCCATTTTTGCCCAGTCTTTTCCTGATGGTGGAGGCATGAACGCTGACCTTAACTGAGGCAAGTGAGGCCTGCAGTTCCTTGGACGTTGTTGTGGGGTCTTTTGTGACCTCTTGGATGAGTCGTCGCTGCGCTCTTGGGGTAATTTTGGGCGGCCGTCCACTCCTGGGAAGGTTCACCACTGTTCCATGTCTTCGCCATTTGTGGATAATGGCTCTCACTGTGGTTCGCTGGATTCCCAAAGCTTTGGAAATGGCTTTATAACCCTTTCCAGACTGATAGATCTCAATTACTTTCTTTCTCAATTGTTCCTGAATTTCTTTGGGTCTCGGCATGATGTGTAGCTTTTAAGGATCTTCTGGTGGACCTTACTGTGTCAAGCAGCTCCTATTTAAGTGATGCCTTGATTGTGAACAGGTGTGGCAATAATCAGGCCTGGGTGTGGCTAGAGAAATTGAACTCAGGTGTGGACAACCACAGTTATAGTATGTTTTAACAAGGGGGGCAATCACTTTTTCACACAGGGCCATGATGGTTTGGATTTTTTTTCACCTTTAATAATAAACACCTTCATTTACAAATTGCATTTTGTGTTTACTTGTGTTGTCCTTGACTATTGTTTAAATTGGTTTGATGTTCCGAAACACTTAAGTGTGACAAACATGCAAAGGAACAGGAAATGAGGAAGGGGGCAAACACTTTTTCACACCACTGTAGATATTAATTGATATTAGTGGATATCAATGGGAGCTGCCTTCTTTTTTTTTACTACAGAATTAGGTTGATGTGTTATATTAGTGCAGGGTACTCTTTGGTTCTCAGCTTTGATAGCTAAGATATGATTCTACGTTATTGACAGTGACCTGTAAAAACTTGCGGCGCCCCTAAAATTTGGATCTCTTCCCGCGATCCACAGGAAAAAAAAAGGGTGCCGGCGTGTCAATGTACTTATCCAAAAAATCTGTGCACATAAATAGAAGGAACGCCGCTCTCCCGACCAGCCCCTGTGACATAGAAGTAAGGAGCTGTCTCAGCCTACATGTCTCTAAACCAAGTCCCAAACCACGAGACGGACGTGTTTCGCCATACTCACCAGGGCTTAGTTATAGGGCCTACAACTAACCCCCTATGGCAGTGATGGCGAACCTTGGCACCCTAGATATTTTGCAACTACATTTCCCATGATGCTCATGCACAGTGCAGTGTAGTTGAGCATCATGGGAAATGTAGTTCCAAAACATCTGGGGTGCCGAGGTTCGCCATCACTGCCCTATGGGCAAGGAGAAACGCGTCAGTTTGTGGTTTTGGCAGAGACATGTAGGCTAAGGCGGCACCTTGATTCTACGTTACCTGGGCTGGTTGTGTAGCGCGGCGTTCCATCTATTGATGCACACGCGACTTTCTGAGTTATTGATCACCGCATTGATTTCACCATGTAATCCCATAATTGATTAAAATACGATCGTCTTTATTAGCGAAGCATCACAGTTGCTGCGACTGTTGCAAAACGAGAATCTTCCACCCTGGCCGATCAACTCAGTTCGTTCAAACGGGATCTAAATTAATCGGAAGGGAAGTTCTGGCTATTGATTTGTTTTCAGATGCGATTTTTTTTTTAATCGAATCACACATCGATCGGATAATAAATATGGAAGCGTGTATGGTGCGATCGGATAATAAATATGGAAGCGTGTATGGTGAGATCGGATAATAAATATGGAAGCGTGTATGGTGAGATCGGATAATAAATATGGAAGCGTGTATGGTGCGATCGGATAATAAATATGGAAGCGTGTATGGTGCGATCGGATAATAAATATGGAAGCGTGTATGGTGCGATCGGATAATAAATATGGAAGCGTGTATGGTGCGATCGGATAATAAATATGGAAGCGTGTATGGTGCGATAGATGACACGTTTGTTCTCGGGTTTGGATACACTTTAAAAAGGAAAGGAAACTAAGACAGGATATCATAGAAAAGTCATTTTAATTGTTTTTTTTTTTTTTTGTGTAGCAATTTAGGATCTTAAAAAGCTCCGATTGAAGCCAGTCCTGGTATGCGGTACGGTTTGGCGCGGCGAGGGTGTCGTGGTGTCGGTGTCGGGCTCCCGTCTACTGGAGGAACAGACTGATAATGAGAGATGCGGACAGTACACCCAGAGAGGCGGTGACAATCGCCCCCGGGGACAGGGGCTCCGTGTTCTTCTCCAGCCACTTGTACTCCTCCTGGCGGCCCTGTCTCTGCAGCTCCGGCAGCATCACCTGTCTGATCTTCTCGTAATATTTGTCTACATAGCGGATCTGAAAAGGAGAGAAACCACAAAACACGGCATTACCAACTCAACACATTTCTTCTGATGACCCAAAAATTATCCAAAATGTTACAGTTGTCACCAGAACAAGAGGTGAGGGGAAATCTTCGATTGGGGTCACCTTGTAGTGTCAGGACGAAGTCATCCAGTGCAGGGCTGTCTTAATGCATGGGCACCCCTGGGCACTGCCCAGGGGCCCCAGCTGCATGGGGGCCCCATGATAGTCTTGCATTACATCATACTTGCCGGGACAGTCACGCTTTTTACTAAGCTGTCCCAGGATGACCATGTCCCGAGCAGCGTCCCAGAGGCTGTACTGTGCTCTCCCGATCCCAGTATTGTGCCCTACTGACCCCTCTGTACTGTGCCCTCCCAATCCCAGTATTGTGCCCTACTGACCCCTCTGTACTGTGCCCTCCCAATCCCAGTATTGTGCCCTACTGACCCCTCTGTACTGGGCCCCCCTGATCTCAGTATTGTGCCATCCTTGACCCCTCTGTACTGTGCCCTCCTGATCCCAGTATTGTGCCCTCCTGACCCCTCTGTACCGTGTGCTCCTGATCCCAGTATTGTGCCCTCCTGACCAGTGATGTAAGTAACTGAGTTAAAATAAACTGAGTTACGTAACTCAGTTACTTTAGAGGGTAACTAGTAATCTAACTGATTACTTTTCCCCTCATGGTAACTCAGTTCCCATTACTTTGGCTTAGTTACCCCAATTACATCTACTGTCACTAGATGGCAGTAGTGTAATTCCGGTGTCCTGCCAAAAAAGTTCCCCCGCCGGCTAAGGACCCCCTGTACCGCGCAGGCGCAGCGCTTGCGCAGTACGAAGGACTACGGAGCTTCCGAAAATTGCCGAACCTAAACAGCTCTCAGTGAACTCTACACCGCGCAGGCGCAGTTAACATGTAATTGTACGAGGCGATGCCGCACCCTCATGATGCTCGTGCTACTCTGCAAGGGGCGTCTATCGTGTAAGTAAGGGGCGGGTCTAGTATTACTGTAACCAAGGGGCGAATTTATTATTATTGTTATATATCGAGCTCTGCCCATTAATTTAACATTCGCCCTCTTCTGTAGCTATCCGCCCCTTACACGATATAATAATAATAGACCCGCCCCTTACACGATATAATAATAATAGACCCGCCCCTTGCTTACACGCTATAACAGATCTGCCCCTTGGTTAGAGTAATAATAGAGCAGCCCCTTGGTTACACGATATATAACAATAATATTAAATGCGCCCCTTGGTTACAGTAATACTAGACCCGCCCCTTAGTTACACGTATAGAATATTTAAAAAAAAAAGTCAGTTACTTTGCTGCGTAACTAATTACTTTTCCAATGTAGTAACTGAGTTACTAACGCAATTACTTTTTGGGAGAAGTAATTTGTAACTTAACTAAATTACTTTTTTAAAGTAAGATGACCAACACTGCTCCTGACCCCTCTGTACTGTGCCCTCCTGATCCCAGTATTGTGCCCTCCTGACCCCTCTGTACTGTGCCCTCCTGATCCCAGTATTGTGCTCTCCTGACCCCTCTGTACTGTGCCCTCCTGATCCCAGTATTGTGCTCTCCTGACCCCTCTGTACTGTGCCCTCCTGATCCCTCTGTACTGTGCTCTCCTGATCCCAGTACTATGCCCTCCTGACCCCCCTGTACTGTGCCCTCCTGATCCCTCTGTACTGTGCCCTCCTGATCCCTCTGTACTGTGCTCTCCTGACCCCTCTGTACTGTGCCCTCCTGATCCCAGTATTGTGCTCTCCTGACCCCTCTGTACTGTGCCCTCCTGACCCCCCTGTACTGTGCCCTCCTGACCCCCCTGTACTGTGCCCTCCTGACCCCCCTGTACTGTGCCCTCCTGATCCCAGTATTGTGCTCTCCTGACCCCTCTGTACTGTGCCCTCCTGATCCCTCTGTACTGTGCTCTCCTGATCCCAGTACTATGCCCTCCTGACCCCCCTGTACTGTGCCCTCCTGATCCCTCTGTACTGTGCCCTCCTGATCCCTCTGTACTGTGCTCTCCTGACCCCTCTGTACTGTGCCCTCCTGATCCCAGTATTGTGCTCTCCTGATCCCTCTGTACTGTGCCCTCCTGACCCCCCTGTACTGTGCCCTCCTGACCCCCCTGTACTGTGCCCTCCTGATCCCAGTATTGTGGTCTCCTGACCCCCCTGTACTGTGCCCTCCTGACCCCCCTGTACTGTGCCCTCCTGACCGCCCTGTACTGTGCCCTCCTGATCCCAGTATTGTGGTCTCCTGACCCCCCTGTACTGTGCCCTCCTTATCCTGATCCCAGTATTATGCCCACCTGACCCCCTGTACTGTGCCCTCCCGATCCCAGTATTGTGCCCTCCTGACCCCTTTGTACTGTGCCCTCCTGATCCCAGTATTGTGCACTCCTGAGCCCTCTGTACTGTGCCCTCCTGATCCCAGTATTGTGCCCTCCTGACCCCTCTGTACTGTGCCCTCCTGATCCCAGTATTGTGCCCTCCTGACCCCTCTGTACTGTGCCCTCCTGATCCCAGTATTGTGCCCTCCTGATCCCTCTGTACTGTGCCCTCCTGATCCCAGTATTGTGCCCTCCTGACCCCTCTGTACCGTGTGCTCCTGATCCCAGTATTGTGCCCTCCTGACCCCTCTGTACTGTGCCCTCCTGATCCCAGTATTGTGCCCTCCTGACCCCTCTGTACTGTGCCCTCCTGATCCCAGTATTGTGCTCTCCTGACCCCTCTGTACTGTGCCCTCCTGACCCCTCTGTACTGTGCCCTCCTGATCACAGTATTGTGCTCTCCTGACCCCTCTGTACTGTGCCCTCCTGACCCCTCTGTACTGTGCCCTCCTGATCCCAGTATTGTGCTCTCCTGACCCCTCTGTACTGTGCCCTCCTGATCCCTCTGTACTGTGCCCTCCTGACCCCCCTGTACTGTGCCCTCCTGACCCCCCTGTACTGTGCCCTCCTGACCCCCCTGTACTGTGCCCTCCTGACCCCCCTGTACTGTGCCCTCCTGACCCCCCTCTACTGTGCCCTCCTGATCCCAGTATTGTGGTCTCCTGACCCCCCTGTACTGTGCCCTCCTGACCCCCCTGTACTGTGCCCTCCTGACCGCCCTGTACTGTGCCCTCCTGATCCCAGTATTGTGGTCTCCTGACCCCCCTGTACTGTGCCCTCCTTATCCTGATCCCAGTATTATGCCCACCTGACCCCCTGTACTGTGCCCTCCTGACCCCCTGTACTGTGCCCTCCTGACCCCCTGTACTGTGCCCTCCTGACCCCCCTGTACTGTGCCCTCCTGACCCCCCTGTACTGTGCCCTCCTGACCCCCCTGTACTGTGCACTCCTGACCCCTCTGTACTGTGCTCTCCTGATCCCAGTTTACTGAATCAGATCAGACAGCTATTGCGATTGGTTGCCAGAGGTTACAGTGCATCATTACCGCTCACTGACTGGTTGCTAGAGGTTACAGCACACATTACGGCTTACTGATTAGTTGCTAGAGGTCACAGCACATGATTTCTGCTTGTTGATTAGTTGCTAGAGATTACTGTGGACATGACCTCAGGGGGGCATGATATACATATCAATGCCTCTGGCCGCCACTATTTACATATGAATGTCGGTAATTTACATGTAAACACGGGGTCTGCAGGTGAGTCATCTGTTCACAACAATAGGGCAGAGCTGGACAGCATTAGTAGCAGCACTTCACACTGAGATATCGGGACACAGCACATGACTAAAACCTCAAGGGATGAGGGAATTTAAACCAGGATAGTTGGCAAGTATGAGGCAGCTGCTTTGGGCCCCACAACAATGACAGGGCCCAGGGCAGCTGCCCCTTTTGCCCTGCCTTAAAAATGGCCCTGTTTAGGTCACATTTTTCTCATTGGTGGAATGGAGTTATTTTTTCCTTTATTGTGACATGACAGAAGCTGCGATTCCTATAAAAAGTGAAAACCCACCTGCGCCTCGGTCATAATATCGGTGTTGATCAGATTTCGGTCATACGGCACCAATGTCACCGTCTCAAAGGTCAGATATTTCTGCCCTCCAAACGTGTACTGCAGAAAAAGAGGGAAAGCGTTCAGTTCATCCAGACAAGGCGCAGTCTGCAAGTGTTGCCAGTGAGTAAATACACGACAGACAAACAAAAACAGGACATATTATAGAATAAATTGCATACTTTTAATTTGTAGCAAAACTACAAACCTAACACTGATCAAACAGAAAAGAAAAATTCACTTTTACAATGTTTATTTATTTTTATTTTTTTTTTATCTATAGATTTGTCTATGGATTAAATAGAAAACAAAATAAAATTAGCATTTGTGCTATGGGGCACTTGTAGGGGCGTACTTCCAAGCTGGGCTGTGTGCATCAATAGACACACACACACAGCGCAACTCGGCCAGCCACCCACTCCTCGCTAGATATGGCTCCTGCTGCTCTCAATGAAGCCTGTGAATTAAAGAAGAGAGGAGAGCTGAGCTTCCAATGGAGAACAGGTGTAAGGGCCAGTTCACACCATAGAAGCGCAGACCAGATGCGTTCCTGGTGCTTTTCTTCATACGCGTTTTTGATGCGTTCCAGTGCGTTTTTGATGCGTTTTTGATGCAGTCCAGTGCTTTTTTTTACCCTCTCTTTTTTCTTAAACTTAAATAAGTGCAAGTGTGTTGCAGTGCGTTTTTGGTGCATTTAGGTGCGTTCCAGTGCGTTTTTGATGCGTTTTACAGCGTTCCAGTACAGTCCAGTGCAGAAAAAATGCAGCATGTTCTACTTTTTTTTCTGGACCTGGAACGCACTGGAACTGACCACACTGGTGTGAACTATGCCATTGAAAACCATATAACCTACTTTCCATGCGTTTTTGATGCAGAAAAAATGCACTGGACTGCATGTGGTGTGAACTGGCCCTAAGCTAAGTGTATGGTGGGGGGGGAGGTGAGTACGGGGGGGGGGGGTTACCTTAATGCAGGAAATGCATTAAGGTAAAAAGCACCTAGATCAGGGATATGCATTTAGCAGCGGACCTTCAGCTGTTGCAAAACTACAAGTCCCATCATGCCTCTGCCTTTGGGTGCCATGCTTGTGGCTGTCAGAGTCTTGCTATGCCTCATGGGACTTGTAGTTCTGCAACAGCTGGAGGTCAGCTAATTGCATATCCCTGAAAATTCTTACACGCATTTTTGTTGCAAAGCCAACATCACATTAGACCTGAATTAGCTATAAAACAAAAGATGACCTTAGTATCGGCCTCCACCACCAGTACAATATCCTCAATCCGAATACCGAAATATCCATCATGGTAGTAGCCCGGCTCTAGAGAGGGGATCATAAAGAACAGAAGAGGGTCAAGATGTGTCTTCAAAAATTTTCTGAACAAAACCATAATCTCAGTTTACTGACTTCTATACTATCATTGACTGATTAAATAAAAAAATAAAAAAATATTTTTTTTAATAATAATATATATATATATATATATATATATATATATATATATATACACACACACACACACACACATACTACAAACTCATGCTGGTAGGTTTATTTTCTCTTGTCTAAATTTGCCATAGTCAGGGCCATCTTAATGAATGGGTACACCTAGGCACTGCTCAGGGGCCCCCATGCTCAGGGCCAGAAAAAAGGGGGGGCGTTGTGTTGAGGGGGGCGCACACCGGCGATTTGGCCATTCATGCTGCTCTTCTTCGATAGGAGTAACTGCAGTGTCACTCCTGTTCGGCCCCTTTCACACTGGGGCGGTGCTGGCGTCGGCGGTAAAGCAGCGATATATTTAGCGGCGGCTTTACCGTTGTTTTAGCAGCGGTATTCGGCCGCTAGCCGGGCGGTTTTAACCCCCGCTAGCAGCCGAAAAAGGGTTTAGGCCCCCCGCAAAGCGCTGCTGCAGCGGCGCTTTGCCAGCGGTTTTGCCATGGTGTCCCATTGATTTCAATGGGTAGGAGCGGTGAATACAGGGCTCCTTCACCGCTCCAAATATTTTTACTGTCCTGCTAGCGCACCGCTCCAGTGTAAAAGCCCTCTGGCTTTCACACTGCAGTGAAAGGACCCGCTTTTTTCAGGCGCTATACAGGCGTTATTTTTGTAGCGATGTAGCACCTGAAAAACGCTTCAGTGTGAAAGGGGCCTTAGAAGGAGCAGTGGCTGGCTTCTGCTGGAGAAAGGAGTCAGCTTCCTCCTACCTCCTGCAGGGGGCACTGAGACTGAGAACTCTCACTGATTGCTGTATAAATGACAATGGTCCCAAAAATGTGTCAAAAATGTCCGATGTGTCCGCCATAATGTCGCAGTCACAAAAAAAAAAATCGCTGATCGCCGCCATTACTAGTACAAAAAAAAAATATTAATAAAAATGCTATAAAACTATCCCCTATTTTGTAAACGCTATAACTTTTGCGCAAACCAATCAATAATCGCGTTTTTTTTTTACCAAAAATATGTAGAAGAATACGTATCGGCCTAAACTGAGGAAAAAATATGTTTTTTTATATATTTTTTGGGGATATTTATTATAGCAAAAAGTAAAAAACATTGCACTTTTTTCAAAATTGTCGCTCTATTTTTGTTTATAGCGCAAAAAGTAAAAACCGCAGGGGCGATCAAATACCACCAAAAGAAAGCTCTATTTGTGGGATAAAAAAGGACGCAAATTTTGTTTGGGAGTCACGTCGCACGACCGCGCAATTGTCAGTTAAAGCGACGCAGTGCCGAATCGCAAAAAAGGGGCCTGGACCTTTGGCTGCCAATTGGTCCGGGGCTGAAGTGGTTAAATAGCACTGATTGCTGTATAAATGACAATGGTCCCAAAAATGTGTCAAAAATGTCCGATGTGTCCGCCATAATGTCGCAGTCACAATAAAAATCGCTGATCGCCGCCATTACTAGTAAAAAAAAATATTAATAAAAATGCTATAAAACTATCCCCTATATTGTAAACGCTATAACTTTTGCGCAAACCAATCAATAATCGCTAATTGCGATTTTTTTTTAAACCAAAAATATGTAGAAGAATACGTATCGGCCTAAACTGAGGAAAAAAAATGTTTTTTTACATATTTTTTGGGGTGATTTATTATAGCAAAAAGTAAAAAATATTGCATTTTTTTCTAAATTGTCGCTCTATTTTTGTTTATAGCGCAAAAAATAAAAACCGCAGGGGCGATCAAATACCACCAAAAGAAAGCTCTATTTGTGGGAAAAAAAAAGTATGCCAATTTTGTTTGGGAGCCACGTCGCACGACCGCGCAATTGTCAGTTAAAGCGACGCAGTGCCGAATCGCAAAAAAGGGGCCTGGTCCTTTGGCTGCCAATTGGTCCGGGGGCTGAAGTGGTTAAACTGCAAAAAATTTCAATAAAAACCGGTGCTATGGAAATGTTCTAAAATTTTGGACCAATTGAATTCAGGCGTAGAGTATGGCTACTGC
This sequence comes from Lithobates sylvaticus, assembly GCA_028564925.1. Taxonomy (NCBI): domain Eukaryota; kingdom Metazoa; phylum Chordata; class Amphibia; order Anura; family Ranidae; genus Lithobates; species Lithobates sylvaticus. The sequence goes on along the minus strand of CM053033.1, from coordinate 231,865,165 downwards.
AGAGCTGTTGTTGGCAAAGTTCTACCTCTGAGCTGCAGAGAGGCTACCAGATAAAGTCTACTAAAGGTTGAAAGGCAAAGTTTGAAGCCCAATTGGATTCTATGTAAGGGTAACAAGAACTGAGTGAGTCCGGGTGTCTCGTTGTTTTCTAGCCATCACAGATTAGACTTCTTTAATGGAATAAGACATTAAAATGCAAAAATTACCGATTGATGAGAACATTCCTTTGGTCAGAGCGATATTGCTGGACTGAAATCCCACCGGCCCTGGAGAAAGGAAATAATGAGAGACTGTAGATAATCATTTCCATATTGTACCATTGCAAAGCTAAGAATGGCTATAGACATGACCTGGGCAATGAGATATTGTCACTGGACATACTGGTGCCCGCTGCCCACATCTTGGGGAAACGTGTTAAGACAAGCATGGGCGTCCGCAGGTAGGGGCAAGGGGGGTCAAGTGCCCCCCCCCCCCCTGGAATCAGGGATCGGATCTTAAATTCAGCACAGTTGTGTCTCTGTCGAGGTGCCGCATCCGGGTGCCACCCACCAGTGGGGTGACACCATTGAGGTGCTGTCAAGTGTAGTGTGACTTTGGGCTCTTTTCCCTGCTCAGTCCAGCAGAGAACTTGGCGGTGCTGTGACGGAAGAATGGCGCGCTGCGGGCTATCAGAGGTGTCCCCCGCTCGGCCCACCCATTCTTCTGTGAGGGAGAAGAGATGGCGGCTCTCACCAGGTTCCCCACCCAGCTTCCTGCCCTGCTCCGTTCCTTCCCTATTGGCCATAACTGAGGTCCAATTCAAGGTGACTAGGAGAGGCAAGCGTCATGGGACAGGTAGTCCCAAAAGATTGGCGGCTCCATTTTCCACAGGGAGGAGGCTACAGCTCGATCAAGAGAGAGATTGAGAGACTGCAGCCTGGAAAGAAGCTGAGGGAGAGAGTGCTACGGGACGAGGAGTGTGCTGGGCGGAAGCCAGAGAGAGAGCCTGCCAGGGCCACAAAAGAGAGTCATGCTGTCCAGTAGACATGTGCACAACCAAAAAATTCGTTTTTTTTTTTTTCGTTTCGTTTTTTTCGTTTCCGAAAAAAATTCGTTTTTTTTCGTTTCGTTTTTTTCGTTTCCGTCGATTCGTAACGATTCGTACATTCGTAAGTCGTCGTTGTTCATATTCGTAACGATTCGTACATTCGTAAGAGTTATTTTTTCGTTGATTCATTTTTTCGTTAGTTTAATTTTCGGACACATTCGTATTTATTCGTACATTCGTAACATTCGTAACATTCGTAGATTCGTAATCGGAGCATAATTCATAATTTGATGTAATGTGTATGCTATTATTACATTTTAATAATTTACGAATCGAAAAAAAAAAGTTACGAATCGAAAAAAAAAGTTACGAATCGAAAAAAAAGTTACGAATGTACGAATTTTTTTGTTCAATAGAGACACGGAAAATTACAAATCGAAAAAAAAAAAAAAAAAGTTACGAATCGAAAAAAAAGTTACGAATCGAAAAAAAAAAAGTTACGAATCGAAAAAAAGTTACGAATGTACGAATTTTTTTGTTCAATAGAGACACGGAAAATTACAAATCGAAAAAAAAAAAAAAATTATGAATCGAAAAAAAAAAAAAAAAGTTACGAATGTACGAATTTTTTTGTTCAATAGAGACACGGAAAATTACAAATCGAAAAAAAAAAAAGTTACGAATCGAAAAAAAAGTTACGAATCGAAAAAAAAAAAGTTACGAATCGAAAAAAAGTTACGAATCGAAAAAAAAAGTTACGAATGTACAAATTTTTGGGTTCAATAGACACAGAAAATTACAAATCGAAAAAAATAAAAAAAAGTTACGAATCGAAAAAAAAGGTACGAATCGAAAAAAAAAGTTACGAATCGAAAAAAAAGTTACGAATGTACTAATTTTTTTGTTCAATCCATTCGAAGTACGTTTAGCAGCGCCATTGTAAGAGACACGGAAAATGACCAATTCAACAAAAAAAAAGTTACACATTTTTTCGTTCGTTTTCGTTTTTCGGATTTTCTTCATTAGTACATTCGTTGTTTCTAATTAGTTTTTTTTGGATTTTCGTTGTTTTTCGGATTCGTACGATTCGAACGATTCGTTATTCGTATTCGTACGATTCGAATGATTCGTTCATTCGTACGAAAACGAACGAACGAAAATAACGAAAAAAAAACGAAAAAAAAAAAAAAAAAAAAAACAAAACGAATTGCACATGTCTACTGTCCAGCACCACCAGAGAGAGAAAGACTGAGCCACTACCAGGGTACAGACATGCTACACTACTGAGCAGAGTCGCCCCCGGGGAACCCAGAGTGAACGATCGTCCAGCCGGAGGGATCACTGCTGTAGTTTCGCTGGGTCTGGTAAGAGAGCCTGTTGGCCATTATCCATTACTTATCCTAGGGACTGTACTACGTCTGCAGACTCTGACCATAATAATGTGATAATGACATTGTCGAAAAGGGGGCCGTGCATGGGTGACCCTAAAATTATGCCCCCCCCCCTGAAAAAAGTTCTGCGGACGCCCATGAAGACAAGCTACCTCTAGAGGTGTCTTTGTGTGCCTCTCCTAATCGCTTGCACCCCCCCCCCACCCTTCTGAGAAGAGGTTCCAAGATTTGGAGCGTGTGGTGAGCCCTCATGAAGAACATTTGTGAGGTCAGGTACTGACGTTGGATGAGAAGACCCGGCTTGCAATGGACGTTTCCTGAGGTGTTCTATCGGGTTGAGGGCAGGAATTCCATGAAGGCCACTCAAGTTCCCCCCACACCAAACTCCCCAACTCATGTCTTTATGGAGCTGGCTTTGTGTACAGGGGCACAGTCATGCTGGAACAGAAAAGGGCCTTCACCAAAGTATAGTTAGTCCATCGATGCCTTCGGAGTTCAACCAATGGAAATAAATATGTATAAACTAAAAATTTGCATGCACAGAACCCTAAAGCCCGGCGGGGATGCGCTCTCCCTCTCTCTACGGGGTCCCAGCTCTTGATCGGATAGATTGATAGCAGCGCAGCCATTGGCTCCCACTGCTGTCAATCAAATCCAATGATGCAGGCACTGGGGGGGCGGGGCCAGGTCTGGCATTCCTATCTGTGGACGCAAATGCTGGACCCATGAGCGCACCCACAAGGTAACCCCCTCGGGAGAGTGCTTCTCCTAGGGGGTTATCTGATGCGGGGAGGAGCCACGAGAGCCGCCGGGGGACCCCAGAAGAGGATCTTCGGGCCACTCTGTGCAAAACGAGCTGCACAGTTTTTTAAAAGAAATCCAATAAAATCAAATTTTGTCATAAATTTAAGCCAAAATGTATTCTGCTACATGTGTTTAGTAAAAAAAAAATTCCGTTAAGTGTATAATAATTGGTTTCACGTGATCACGGACAGATGTACGCAAATGATCATGTACAGATGTGTGCAGGTGATCACGGACATATGTGTGCAGATAATCATTGGCACATGTTATTTTACTGGGACATATGTGGGGGACATGTGTTTTTATTATTTTGGGACATGTGTTTTTATTATTTGGGGACATGTATGTTTTGGGGACATGTGTGTTTTTACACTAGACTGGTGATCAGTGAGTGAAAAGCTGTAAAAAAACAGCTAATACTCACTGATCACCAGCCGGCTGCAGCGATCCGCTCTCTTCTCCTCAGCGACGCCTTCCGTGTGAGGAGAGGAGAGCTGATTGCCTAGCAACCGGCTGTTTGCTTACATCACATGACGGCTGTGATTGGACACGGCCGTCATGTGATCAGGAGGGCCAATCACAGAGCCCTCCTGCTGATCCGAGATGCGGCGTGTCCGGGTGACACGAGCGCATCAGCACGCGCGCGCGCGATCCCCCTACTACGTTCAGGAACGTCCTATCAGAAGTAGAAGGCTCCCACCCGGCCATATATATACAGTGTCCGGGTGGGAAGTAGTTAAGAGGTCCTGTCATGCTTTTTTTCTATCACAAGGGATGTTTAAATTTCTTGTACTGGGAATAAAGGTGACATTTTTTTTTGTAAAAGAAGAGTGTAAAAATAAAGAATAAAAAAATATAAAATACTTTTTTAACGTGCCCCGTCCCGCCGAGCTTGAGTTCAGAAGTGAAACGCATAGGGAAGTTTTGCCCGCATATGTTAACGGTGTTCAAACCACACATGTGAGGTATCGCCGCGATCATTAGAGTGAGAACAATAATTATAGCTATACATGTGCAATTCGTTTTGTTTTTTTTCGTTTTCCGTTAAAATTAGTTATATTCGTTCATTCGTTATCGTACGAATGAACGAATGATTCGCTAAAAATTTTAACGAATAACGAATTATCGAATCAAACGAATATGAAAAACAACCAAAATCCGAAATAACCAAATTAGAAACAACGAAACTACGAAAGAAGAAAATCCGAAAAACGAAAACAGGAACAACGAAAATCAAAATGAACGAAAAAATTCGTACATTCGTAACTTTTTTTTTTTTTTTTTGATTCGTAATTTTCTGTGTCTCTTACAATGGCGCTGCTTAACGTGCTTCGAAAGGATTGAACGAAAAAATTCGTACATTCGTAACTTTTTTTTTTTTTTTTGCGATTCGTAATTTTCCATGTCTCTTACAATGTAATAATAGCATACACATTACATAACATTATGAATTATGCTCCGATTACGAATCTACGAAAACAATGTTACGAAAGTATGAATAAATCAATCTTACGAAAGTACGAATGTAACTAAATCTACGAAAATACGAATGCGTTCCGAATTTCGAATAAACGAAAATTAAACTAACGGAAAAACGATCAATCCCTAGACCTCCTCTGTAGCTCAAAACATGCAACCGACAGAATTTTTTGAACATCGCCTATGGACATTTTTAAGGGTAAAAGTTTGTTGCCATTCCACGAAGGGGCGCAATTTTAAAGCGTGACATGTTGGGTATGAATTTACTCGGCGTAACTTCATGTTTCACAATATAAAAAAAAAAAATGGGCTAATTTTACTGTTGACTTAAGTGTACTTTTTCCTAAAAAAGTGCGCTTGTATGACTGCTGCGCAAATACGGTGTGACAGAAAGTATTGCAATGACCGCCATTTTATTCTCTAGGGTGTTAGAACCCCCAAATTTTATATTTATTTTCTAAGTATTTTCTAGGGGAAAAAAACTGTTTTAAACGCGTAAACACCAAATCTCAAAACTAGGCGCGGGGCTGAAGTGGTTAAAGGCTTATATGTAAGTTTTTTTGCTTAAAACGTGTTTGGGGACCCGGGTCCTGCCCCAGGGGAGATGTATTAATGCAAAAAAAAAGTTTTTAAAATTACAGTTTTTTCGGGAGCACTGATTTTAATAATGCTTAACAGGCATAAGGGCGTATATATAAGTCCCTTTTTAAATGCTGCCGTGCCATCGGGAGCGCGCCGGTCGGGACCCCCGTGAGGCCGGTCGCGGGTCCCGCGGACTCGATCGCCGCGGGGACACCCGCAATCGGCTCACGGGAAGGCTGAACGGGGAGATGTGGAAATAAACAGCATCTCCCCGTTCTGCCTAGCAACTAGTGATGCCAATCTCTGCTCCCTGTGATTGGAGCAGAGATCAGAATTCACTAGCTGACAGCCACGCCCCCCCAACAGTAAGAAACACACCCCTAGGCATACTTAACCCCTACACTGCCACCTAGTGGTTAACCCCTTCACTGCCAGTGTCATTTATACAGGAATCAATGCATTTAAATAGCACTGATTGCTGTATAAATGACAATGGTCCCAAAAATGTGTCAAAAATGTCTGATGTGTCCGCCATAATGTCGCAGTCACAAAAAAAATCGCTAATCGCCGCCATTACTAATAAAAAAAAAAATATTAATAAAAATGCTATAAAACTATCCCCTATTTTGTAGACGCTATAACTTCTGCGCAAACCAATCAATAAATGCTTATTGCGATTTTTTTTTACCAAAAATATGTAGAAGAATACGTATCGGCCTAAACTGAGGAACAAAAAAAGTTTTTTTATATATTTTTTTGGGGATATTTATTATAGCAAAAAATAAAAAAGAATGCGTTTTTTTTCAAAATTGTCGCTCTTTTTTGTTTATAGCGCAAAAAATAAAAAAACCGCAGGGGCGATCAAATACCACCAAAAGAAAGATCTATTTGTGGGGGAAAAAAAGGACGTCAATTTTGTTTGGGAGCCACGTCGCACGACCGCGCAATTGTCAGTTAAAGCGACGCAGTGCCGAATCGCAAAAAGGAGCCTGGTACTTTGGCTGCAAATTGGTCAAGGGGGTGAAAGTGGTTAAATTAAAACAATAAAAATGAAATATTTCTTTAAATATTGTGCCTGGGGGGTCTCCGTAGTCTGCCTGTAAAGTGGCGCATATATGCAATGTATAGAACACGCCGCAGCAAAATTATATTTCTAAAGGAAAAAAGGTCATTTAAAAAAAAATATATATATACATATATATATATATATATATATATATATATATATATATATATATATATAGTGTTTGGGGGGTTCTGAGTAACTTTCTAGCAAAAAAAAACAAAAAAAAATTTTTTTACATGTAAAAAAAAAAAAGTGTCAGAATAGGACGGGTCATCAAGTGGTTAAATAAGAGAAATGTTTGACTTTCTATTGGTTGACTTACACTCATGGACCGCAAAAAAGTTTCCTATTCCATGTCCTGTTCCATGTCCATAATTCAATCCCGCCTCCCAGAGGGCGTGCCTGGCGAAAGCTTCCACGACTCTTCCTGACGGAAACATGAAAATACTGTTAGAAATCTAATACCGGAAACTCTCTACTTATCTTTATTAAGCTGTATAGATGTTTAGGCAAAGTTGTGCGCCTCAAAGTTTAAACACACATGCGTGTGTGTGTGTGTATGTATATACGCTATATTACCATAAGTATTGGGACGCCTGCCTTTACACGCACATGAACTTTAATGACATCCCAGTCTTAGTCCGTAGGGTTCAATATGGAGTTGGCCCTTTGCAGCTATAACAGCTTCAACTCTTCTGGGAAGGCCGTCCACAAGGTTTAGGAGGGTGTCTATGGGAATGTTTGACCGTTCTTCCCGAAGAGCATTTGTGAGGTCAGGCACTGATGTTGGATGAGAAGGCCTGGCTCACAGTCTCCGCTCTAATTCATCCTAAAGAAGTTCTATCGGGTTAAGCCCAGTCAAGTTTCTCCACCCCAAACTTATCCATGTCTTTATGGACCTTGCTTTGGGCTCTGGTCCAAATCATTTGGTGGAGGGGGGATTATGGTGTGGGGGGGTTGTTTTTCAGGGTTTGTCTTGGCCCCTTAGTTCCAGTGAAGGGAACTCTTAAGGCGTCAGCATACCAAGACATGTTGGACAATTTCATGCTCCCAACTCGGGTCGGTGTCAGTAGGGCAGGGGCCGGTGTCAGTAGGGCAGAGGTCAGTGTCAGTAGGGCACGGGACGCTGTCAGTAGGGCAGGGGTCGGTGTCAGTAGGGCAGGGGTCGGTGTCAGTAGGGCAGTGGTCGGTGTCAGTAGGGCAGGGGTCGGTGTCAGTAGGGCAGAGGTCGGTGTCAGTAGGGCAGGGGCCGGTGTCAGTAGGGCAGGGGCCGGTGTCAGTAGGGCAGGGGCCGGTGTCAGTAGGGCAGGGGTCGGTGTCAGTAGAGCAGAGGACGTTGTCAGTAGGGCAGGGGTCGGTGTCAGTAGAGCAGAGGACATTGTCAGTAGGGCAGGGGTCGTTGTCAGTAGGGCAGAGGTCGGTGTCAGTAGGGCAGGGGCCGGTGTCAGTAGGGCAGTGGTCGGTGTCAGTAGGGCAGAGGACGGTGTCAGTAGGGCAGAGGTCGGTGTCAGTAGGGCAGGGGCCGGTGTCAGTAGGGCAGGGGCCGGTGTCAGTAGGGCAGGGGCCGGTGTCAGTAGGGCAGGGGTCGGTGTCAGTAGAGCAGAGGACGTTGTCAGTAGGGCAGGGGTCGGTGTCAGTAGAGCAGAGGACATTGTCAGTAGGGCAGGGGTCGTTGTCAGTAGGGCAGAGGTCGGTGTCAGTAGGGCAGGGGCCGGTGTCAGTAGGGCAGTGGTCGGTGTCAGTAGGGCAGGGGTCGGTGTCAGTAGGGCAGAGGTCGGTGTCAGTAGGGCAGGGGCCGGTGTCAGTAGGGCAGGGGCCGGTGTCAGTAGGGCAGGGGCCGGTGTCAGTAGGGCAGGGGTCGGTGTCAGTAGAGCAGAGGACGTTGTCAGTAGGGCAGGGGTCGGTGTCAGTAGAGCAGAGGACATTGTCAGTAGGGCAGGGGTCGTTGTCAGTAGGGCAGAGGTCGGTGTCAGTAGGGCAGGGGCCGGTGTCAGTAAGGCAGGGGCCGGTGTCAGTAGGGCAGGGGCCGGTGTCAGTAGGGCAGGGGCCGGTGTCAGTAGGGCAGGGGTCGGTGTCAGTAGAGCAGAGGACGTTGTCAGTAGGGCAGGGGTCGGTGTCAGTAGGGCAGATGACGGTGTCAGTAGGGCAGAGGTCGGTGTCAGTAGAGCAGAGGATGTTGTCAGTAGGGCAGGGGTCATTGTCAGTAGAGCAGAGGTCGGTTTCAGTAGGGCAGGGGTCAGTGTCAGTAGGGCAGATGATGGTGTCAGTAGGGCAGGGGTCGGTGTCAGTAGGGCAGATGACGGTGTCAGTAGGGCAGGGGTCGGTGTCAGTAGGGCAGGTGACGGTGTCAGTAGGGCAGGGGTCGGTGTCAGTAGGGCAGGGGTCGGTGTCAGCAGGGCAGGGGTCGGTGTCAGTAGGGCAGGTGACGGTGTCAGTAGGGCAGAGGTCGGTGTCAGCAGGGCAGGGGTCGGTGTCAGTAGAGCAGAGGACGTTGTCAGTAGGGCAGGGGTCATTGTCAGTAGGGCAGAGGTCGGTGTCAGTAGGGCAGAGGTCGGTGTCAGTAGGGCAGAGGTCCTTGTCAGTAGGACAGAGGTCGGTGTCAGTAGGGAAGAGGTCGGTGTCAGTAGGGCAGAGGTCGGTGTCAATAGGGCAAAGGTCGATGTCAGTAGGGCATGGGTCAGTGTCAGTAGAGCAGAGGACGTTGTCAGTAGGGCAGAGGTCGGTGTCAGTAGGGCAGGGGCCGGTGTCAGTAGGGCAGAGGTCGGTGTCAGTAGGGCAGGGGTCGGTGTCAGTAGGGCAGGGGTCGGTGTCAGTAGAGCAGAGGACGTTGTCAGTAGGGCAGAGGTCGGTGTCAGTAGGGCAGAGGTCCTTGTCAGTAGGGCAGAGGTCGGTGTCAGTAGGGCAGAGGTCGGTGTCAGTAGGGCAGAGGTCGGTGTCAGTAGGGCAGAGTTCGGTGTCAGTAGGGCAGGGGTCAGTGTCAGTAGAGCAGAGGACGTTGTCAGTAGGGCAGAGAACGTGTCAGTAGGGCAGGGGCCGGTGTCAGTAGGGCAGAGGTCGGTGTCAGTAGGGCAGGGGCCGGTGTCAGTAGGGCAGAGGTCGGTGTCAGTAGGGCAGAGGTCGGTGTCAGTAGGGCAGAGGTCGGTGTCAGTAGGGCAGGGGTCGGTGTCAGTAGGGTAGAGGTCCTTGTCAGTAGGGCAGAGGTCGGTGTCAGTAGGGAAGAGGTCCTTGTCAGTAGGGCAGGGGTCGGTGTCAGTAGGGCAGAGGTCGGTGTCAGTAGGGTAGAGGTCGGTGTCAGTAGGGCAGAGGTCCTTGTCAGTAGGGCAGGGGATGGCTAGACTGAATTCTGCTCTCTTCACAATACTGGAAAATGTGAGTGCACCCGGTTGGGCAGTTTTCCCACCGGATTTGTTGTATTATTTCAATTCAAGCTCTTCACTGCACCGGACTGTGAGAATTATTATTGTCGCACCACGCTGCACCCCACCTACTTCTAGATACATGGATACCTCCTTCCAACATCAGCCAGACCTTTCTCCTGGGAACTCTCCAGGCTGGGTCTTCAGGGTAAATTTCATCAAAACAGGCCCCCCAGCTCTAGCATTGCTGGGACCTCAAAGAGCCCACGTGGAACTTCAGCTGGGCTGCCTAGGTACCCCTGGGAACCTCTACCACACTAGGGGTAATGGAGATGGTGGGAAAGGTTAATATAACTGAAAACCAGCATTAGGCCACGTTTCCCATTCAGCGCGGCGCACGTCCGTGCGCGGTCCTGACAGGAAGCGTGTGCGCATGCGCGCGCCCAGATACCCCACCTGACCACTTACCAGGCCTATAAAAGACCTTCTCTTTCCCTTCTGAAATTGCTGGTTTGTTGTCTCAGTTTCCTGAGTACCTGGCTTCCTGTATCCTGTATCCTGTATCCTGTATCCTGTTCATTGTGCCTGCCTGTGTTTGACCCGGACCTCTTCTGACCACCGCTGCCTTTCTCCAGTGTTTGACCCCTTGGCTTGCCTCTTGGATATCCTTCTGTTTGATTACCTGTGTTGGACCCTCGGCCTGCCTCCTGGACATTCTTCTGCTACTTACAAGTATTTGACCCCTTGGCTTGCCTCTTGGATATCCTTCTGCTTGATTACCTGTGTTTGACCCTCGGCCTGCCTCCTGGACATTCTTCTGCTACTTACCAGTGTTTGACCCCTTGGCTTGCCTCTTGGATATTTTTCCGCTTAACTACCTGTGTTTGACCCTCGGCCTGCTTCCTGGACTTTCTGTTGCCATAACCGTGGTGTTTGACATATGCACCTTTGGACTGCCTCCCAGTATATGACCTGGCTTACCCACAGCCTCTACAGCCTCTTCCTTTGTGTTGGCCCTGCCAGGTGTCTACTTCCAGTGCAGCTTCATCTACACACGGTCTCCAGCTCTACTGCACACCACCTGCAACCCACCTGCTGGCAACCCGTGCATCTTTGTGCCCCGGTGCCTCCTGTACCCACTCCAGGGGCATCGTGCACTTAGTTGCAAGGGGAGCAGCTCTCAGCATCTCGGCCCTCACAAAACCTCCTCGTCACAGGTAAATATTAAGAGCTAGATCCTTTCATTGCCCATATGAACTTACCCGACGTTTGTGGTGGGAACACAAGTCTACTGAGTTCAATATTCCCCATCAGGACCCGAGTGTAAGCTTCCTAGAAGATAAAAGTAAGGCAATAAACTCAATATAAAACGAGCACCCAATGGATTCTCTAATCCTGTAGCCTTCTAGATTCGGAGGGGGAAATGTGTTCCTTTAAGCAGTTACTTCTATAATTTTAAGGAAACAATGAGAAGCTTCTGGAACTACACGGGCGCACACACACACACGCCACGGCAGGATTACCAGCTTTAGACACAAGTGGGAGAGTCTATGTCCCTGGCTGTTGAGCGTGTTTGCAAACTTTGTTTCTGGTCCTTGAATGCCCCCTATGGTCACCTGTAGTTCTTGGTTTTCTGTGACAGCTGCCGACTCCCTGAATTATCACTGATTGTAGTATATACTGTTCTTAAAGACCGGGAAGGCTTGTACCTCCAGTGGACAGCATCCCCTGAGGAAACCCAGGATGTGGGCGAAACATGTTGGGAATTCCATCAAAAAAGTGCTGTACCCATAAGAACCATGTTTTGTGTACTTGCAATAATAGTTTTTAGACAATCTTTTTTATCATTGTTTAAATACATAGTTACATAGTCAGCTAGGCCCGAAAAAAGACACAAGTCCATCCAGTTCAACCATAAAAAAAAAGAAATAATAAATAAAAAATAAAAAATATATAGTTACATAGTAAGCTAGGCCGAAACATAGTTAGCTAGGCCGAAAAATAAAATAAAATAATTATTTTTTTCTGGATCGCTGTATCATATTTGCACCTTTAAAAATCCCACAAATCCTCCTGTATTTATTCAAATCAAGGGATGTGGTGCTTAAAATTAGTGGTTTGTCCGTGGCTAAGAATCTATCCTGATTGTGTGGATGTGTCAGGTCTGGGCTCAGCCTTTCCTTCTCAGAGCTGGCTGCTCAGCTGTTGGCTAATTACCAGCTCCTATCTCTCCACAGTTACTCAGCTGTTGATGATATCCTGCTCGTCAGTCCTGCCTACTTAAGCCGTCCAGTCCAGAGGATCTCTGTCTTTGCCTTGGTCAACATCACAGAAACTAGGGTTATTGTTAGCTGTTGAAGTTACATGAAGGGTTATTGTTAGGGTTACAGAGTGGATTAGTGTTAGGGTTATTGTTATGGCTGTTGAAGTTACATGAAGGGTTATTGTTAGGGTTACAGAGTGGATTAGTGTTAGGGTTATGGGAGGTAAGTGTTATGGTTTCAGGGTGGGTTGGTGTTACGATTACAGGAAGGTTTAGTGTTAGGGTTACAGGGAGTCCTAGTGTAAAGGTACATATAGTGCTTGGGTTATGGGGAGGAATCATTTGAGGTCCACCGGGGGGGTTAGTGTTGGGGGAGTGTCAGGGCTGGGCTCAGCCCTTCCTTCTCAGAGCTGGCCGCTCAGCTGTCGGCTAATTGCCAGCTCCTATCTCTCCACAGTTACTCAGCTGTTGATTATATCCTGCTCGTCAGTCCTGCCTACTTAAGCCGTCCAGTCCAGAGGATCTCTGCCTTTGCCTTGGTCAACATCACAGAGACTCAGAGACTCTCCTGCGATCCTGTTCAAGACTTGCTTTGCTGACATCCCTTCTGGCTCCAGATCCTGCTTGCTGTTCCACTACATTGATCCCTGACTTCTGACTTGGCTGACTATCCGAACTCTGGCTATGTTTTGACTACATTTGTTTTTTTTACTTTTATTATTAAACAAGTGTGATTTAACTGTACTTCTGTCTCGGCCTGATTTCATGGTTTCTGACAGGATGTTTGTCACATCTACAGAATGAATGTTTTATACATAGACCCCAAATGTGAAAGATTGCAATTCATTAAAATGTATCATTCCTAGAATTTTAGATGATGGTAAATTTGGGACAATTTTAGTGGATTCGGATGGAGACAAAAGCTGCTCTCCAAAAGCTGTTTCTGTCTTATATCTGCTTCCGTGGCTGCCCGAAAACCCTTAGAAATCTAGAAAAGTGACGGCATAATAAAAGACCAAGTAGTCTATCGAGGCTGCGCATTTTTTTGTTTTTTCCTGTTGACTTTTTTAGCTGAGCTTGTCTTAGCTTGACTGTCAGTGTCACCAGGTTCCAGGAGCTAAGTGGTGCAGCCATACCAATGCCCTACAAAAAACCCAACAAAGTTATAAAGCTTGTTGGAACGTGCAGTGTGTATTCCTCACTGTAGGTGGTGCTCAACCAAACCAGCAATGCAGAAGGGGGAACAAAAAATTGTTGTGAGGTTCCTCTATGATTTCCTCGGTTACAGGAAGATAGCAGTCTGATTGGGCACCCCATGTGATTTTGGTGGCCATCTTGTGTCAGGCATATTCTATTTAAGATTTTGGCTCCTGGGTTTGACGTGCTTTTTTTTTTGTTGCGAGTGGCTAGTGGTTACCCGTTACACTACTCTAGCCCGCCCCTATACTACCCCAGCATGTCTATATATTACCCTAGCCTGTCTATATACTACTCTAGCCAGTCTATATACTACCCCAGTCTGCCCCTATACTGCCCTATCCTGTCTATATACTGGCCTAGCATGCCCATATACTACCCTTTCCTGCCCCTATACTACCCTAGCCTGCCCCCTATACTACCCTAGCCTGCCCCTATACTACCCTAGCCTGCCCCTATACTACCCTAGCCTGCCCCTATACTACCCTAGCCTGTCTATATACTACCCTAGCCTGCCCCAATACTACCCTAACCTGCCCCTATACTACCCTAGCCTGTCTATATACTACCCTAGAATGTCTATATACTACCCTAGCCCGCCCCTATACTGCGCTAACCTGCCCCTATACTTCCCTAGCCTGTCCCTATACTACCCTAACCTGCCCCAATACTACCCTAGCCTGTCCATATACTACCCTAACCTGCCCCTATACTGCCCTAGCCTGTCTATATATCACCCTAGCCTGTCTATATACCACCCTAGCCTGTCCAAATACTACCCTAGCCTGTCTATATACCCTGTTTCCCCGAAAATAAGACCTAGCGTGATTGTTGGTGATGGCTGCAATATAAGCCCTACCCCCCAAATAAGCCCTACCCTGTTTCCCTGAAAATAAGCCCTACCCTGAAAATAAGACCTACAAGGACTTTAACTAGGGCTTATTTGGGGGGTAGGGCTTATATTGCAGCCATCACCGACAATCACACTAGGTCTTATTTTCAGGGAAACAGGGTACTACCCTAGCCTGTCTATATACTACCCTAGCCTGTCTATATACTACCCTAGCCTTCACCTATTCTACCCTAGCCTTCACCTATTCTACCCTAGCCTGTCTATATACTACCCTAGCCGGCCCTTTGGAATTGAACATAATAGTATGCCATATCATTTTGCATATAGACAGGGTGCTGTTGCAAATAAATCTAATTTCCTGATACATGTAATTGTAGTTTTAATTATCATGATATAAAATAATGGTGGTGGCATTTTGGTGGGCGTGATTTTTTTCTTTTGGGGGGAGGGGTTCGGGGGGGGTCAGCATTTTATTCTTGGACCCAGGCAGCACAATGCCTTGGGCCAGCCCTGTCCGGGTTTATTGTGAACTGTCTTTGCATTACTTCAATACAAGTTCTTTTATCACACTTGGACCCTGTGTGTGTGTTATTCCCGCTGCAGCGCGTTGCGTCCCGCCTTCAGGCACGGTGTCAGGAGTTCCCCCCAAACTCTTCTATATCATTTGGAAATGGTTGCTGCTCTGTAATGCACAATCTTTTTTTTCGGAGCCCGGTTTGGATTCCCAATAAATTCAAATAGGACTTCAGCAAATTCCAATTTTTTTTGCAAATATTGGTCAAACTACAGCTAATCAAACTTTTCATTTTTTATTTTTTTATTATTACCGACCGCTCACTGTATATATACGTCATTTTTTTGAAGAGGGATATCTCGGTAACGGCAGCAGCTGCTGCCACAACCGAGGTATCCCTCTTCACAGTGAGCGGTCCCCTTTCCGATAATGGTGGTCATCGCGGCGGATTCGCCGCAAGATCACCGTTATCGGGTGCGGGAGAGGTGCCCCCCCCGCTCCCGCCGCTCTCCCGTGCCTTCCGCCGCTTACCGGAGCCGTCAGCAGCGGCGGAGGCGATCGGGTCTTTTCCACGCCTGTGTATAGAGATGAGTGACGCTAAGATGGCCGCCACTCATCTCTATACCATAGGAGGGCGGAAGCGACGTCAAAACGTCACTTCCGCCCATACGTCTTAAAGGGTAATTTCCAGATCTCATATTTAAGAGGACCTGTCATGCTTTTTTCTATTACAAGGGATGTTTACATTCCTTGTAATAGGAATCAAAGTGATCAATTTTTTTTTTTTTTTTAAAAACAGTGTAAAAAATAATAAAAAATTAAGTAAAATAAATAAGAAAAACCCCCAAAAAATTTTTTAAAACCCCCCCGTCCCGACGATCTTGCGCGCAGAAGCGAACGCATACGTGAGCAGCGCCCGCATATGAAAACGGTAGTCAAACCACACATGTGATGTATCGCCGCGATCGGTAGAGCGAGAGCAATAATTCTAGCCATAGAGCTCATCTGTAACTCAAAAAATGCAACCTGTAGAATTTTTTAAATGTCGCTTATGGAGATTTTTGAGGGTAAAAGTTTGACGCCATTCCACGAGCGGCCGCAATTTTGAAGCGTGACATGTTGGGTATCAATTTACTCGGTGTAACATTATCTTTCACAATCCAAAAAAAAATTGGGCTAATTTTTACTGTTGTCTTATTTTTTTATTCAAAAAAGTGACTTTTTTCCAAAAAAAGTGCGCTTGTAAGACCGCTGCGCAAATACGGTGTGAAAAAAAGTATTGCAACGACCGCCATGTTATTTTCTAGGGTGTTAGAAAAAAAAACAATATATAATGTTTGGGGGTTCTAAGTCATTTTCTAGCAAAAAAAACTGTTTTAAACATGTAAACACCTAAAATCCAAAACGAGGCTGGTCTGGAAGTGGTTAAATCATTAACCGTGCCAATTTTTATATCTTTCTAGGAACCAGAACCAGGTTTTGGTATATTTTTGGCTATACAGACCAAAGAATTGCCGTTCGACTCTCACATTTTTGCGGTCTGAAGGCTTCTCTGACCACCTAGTGGTGGACTTGCCAGCTGTGTTGAAATAAACCTACCTTTTCAAAAGCAGTAGGTTTCCCCCAGTGAACGGTTCTTGTAATGTCAGTCGTTCCATCCCTACAAAACAATACATTTTAGTCCTAATTTAAGCCTAGTTGAACTTTTACTTGAAATCAGCTACACATATTCCCTTTGAATCTAAATAAAAAGGTCTCCAAAGTGCCCATTCGTAGTGGGTTCTCTGCATTTTGGGGGTGGAGGAACTTGACTGGCCTGCACAGAGTCCTGACCTCAACCCGATAGAACCCCTTTGGGATGAATTAGAGTGGACACTGCGAACCAGGCCTTCTTGTCCAACATCACTGCCTGACCTCACAAATGCGCTTCTGGAAATTAGGTCAAACATTCCCATAGACACCCTCCTAAACCTTGTGGACGGCCTTCCCAGAAGAGTTGAAGCTGTTATAGCTGCAAAGGGTGGGCCAACTCAATATTGAACACTACGGACTAATGCCCCGTACACGCGGTCGGAAAATTCCGACCACAAAATCCGTCAGATTTTTTCCGACGGATTTTGTCCGACACTGGTGTTGCATACACACGGTCGGACAAAGTTGTCGGAAAATCCGATCATTCTAAACGTGGTGACGTTTGTTGCCTACGACGGGACTACGTAGAGGCTAGTAGCCAATAGCTTTGGTCTTGTAATGTGATCTGAGCATGCGTGGCACTTTGTCCGTCGGAATTCGCTACACACGATCGGAATTGGTGTGATCGGACTTTGTTGTCGGAAAATTTGAGAGCAGGAGATAAAACTTTGTCCGTCGGACAATCCGATGGAAAATGTCCGATGGTGCCTACACACGGTCGGAATTTCCGACAACATTGTCCGATAGGACAGAATCCATCGGAAAATCTGACCGTGTGTATGGGGCTTTAGAGCGGAGACTGCGAGCCAGGCCTTCTTGTCCAACATCACTGCCTGACCTCACAAATGCTCTTCTGGAAGAATGGTCAAACATTCCCATAGACACCCTCCTAAACCTTGTGGACGGCCTTCCCAGAAGAGTTGAAGCTGTTATAGCGGCAAAGGGTGGGCCAACTCAATATTGAACCCTCCGGACTAATGCCCCCCGTACACGTGGTTGGATATTCCGATGGAAAAAGTCCGACCGTATTATGTTGTCGGAAAATCCGATCGTGTGTGGGCTCTATCGGGTTTTTACCATCGAACAAATTTGAGAGCAGGATCTCAAATTTTCCGACAACAAAATCCGATCGGACTTTTTCCGATCGCGTGTCGAGAATTCCGACGGACAAAGCGCCACGCATGCTCAGATCAAATTACGAGAACAAAGCTATTGGCTACTAGCCTCTACGTAGTTCCGTCGTACATAACGAACGTCACCACGTTCGGAACGAACGGATTTTTCGACAACTTTGTCCGACCGTGTGTATGCAACACCAGTTTCGGACAAAATCCGTCGGAAAAAATCGGACGGATTTGGTGGTCGGAATTTTCGGCCGTGTGTACGGGGGCTTAAAGTTCATGTGGGTGTAAAGACAGGCGTCCCCATACTTTTGGCAATATAGTGTAAGGGGGTAATTCTTTCCAATGACGACAAGTGTAGGGCGCATTCTTCCCACTGACCCTCACACTAATGTATCATTTGTGTTAGATATAGCCCATGGGTGTGCGCACAGAGCGTGCTGGATGTGTCGGGCACACCTTAATCACCCTATGTGCATTAGTATTATCTATGGGCAGCACCAGGTGGGTGGTTGGGGGGGATGCCAGTGGTCAGTTTAAATGCCCCTATTATATTGAATGCTAGGTTCAACCTCAGGAACACATTACACCTGTATTTAGGGTGTACCATAATACGCTCCCATCAGCCGTCTTCCACCACCAGAGCTTCCTCCCTGTCACAGCAGGTGGCGCTCATGTGTGTTTGAGCTTTGGGGTGCACACCTTAATGCGGCAGGCTGCGCACACCTATTATATAGTCATTTTAAGGAGTTCCCTGAGACCAGAAAGTTATTTCAAGGTTATCCCCATCTTTAATGCAGGGCTAAAGGGGCAGCTATGGGGTTATGACTAAGGCCTTATAGGCTGAAACACGTCAACTGATTTAATCAGCGTTTGTTCACTGTGGCTATTGAATAAAATGAAGAAATTTTAAGAGCCACAACCGGAGTGCGGATCATTTTTTTCTACAAAAGGGGCAGCTGCCCCGGGGCCCAGTCATTGTTGTGGGGCCCAAATGCCCCCTGAGCACACAATGCCAGAAAATAGTTGATAAGTGGATTCGGGAGAGTCCAAAAAAATGTTTGCCCGGGGTCCAATCAATATTGAAGACGGCCCTGCCCTGTTGTGGAAACCTAATTTTACCACAAAAAACTCAGAAAACGTATTGACTCGAGTATAAGCCTAGGGGGAGAAATGCCCATTTGCAGCCTCACTGTGCCCATTTGCAGCCTCACTGTGCCCATTTGCAGCCATAGGTCCCCCAAACTTCAAACTTGGTAGTTAAGGGTTCCTAGATGCCCCCCTAGCTGCAGCCAAAATTTGGGGTCTCTGGAACCAAAGGGTCCTGAAATGACATTGCTGCAGATGGACACAGTTGACCGACTTTGGGGCCCCGTATCTCGGGGCCACTTTGGTGCTAGGAACCACAAATTTGGGGTTCCTATCACCAAGTGGCCCCGAGATACGGGGCCCCAAAGTCGGTTCGGGAAAATGTCAAGCACTTTTCTGTAGCAGAGAATTACATTTTCCGAACCAACTTTGGGGCCCCGTATCTCGTTCCACTGGGTTTGCACACCAAATTTGGGGTTCCTAGCACCAAGTGGCCCCGAGATACGGGGACCCCAAAGTCGGTTCGGAAAATGTTATTCTCTGCTGCAGAAAAGTGCTTGACTCGAGTATAAGCAGAGGGGGGCATTTTCAGCACAAAAAATGTGCTGAAAAACTCGGCTTATACTCGAGTATATACGGTATATAGAAGTTAAAGGGAAATACTTCAGAAGAATACTCACAGATACTGTCCTCCAGAGTCCACCAGGTACATTTCATTCACAGTCAGCTGTCGGTTGGTCTCATTTGTCGCGCTGCAAAAACGAAAAAGATAATTAGGGCTTATTCACACGGGCGGACGGGAGGAATGTAAAAGTAGATGATTGATTGAGCCACATGTTTGCCATGCCCGGGCTGCCCACCTAAAACAAGGATATGCAGCTGCTCGGGATGGTCAACCCAACGGAGCGGTTTAGCCTTATGAGGATTAAAACAGGTGCTGAGGACGGAGGTGACGTATCTCGTCCTAGCTGTCTGTCAACCACCCTCTGGAAATAAATTCTCTTTGGAGGGGTGGTAAGGGGTGTCACAAGTGTGAAGGAACCCCTAAAGTCAAATTACAAACTCCTGAGAGCTTCTGTCATTTACCATTTAACAGAGGCGGCTCTTTATTTAGGCAAATTAGGCGGTCACCTAAGGCCTCACATTCAATGGGGGCCTCCCGCCATCCCTTTTTTCTTTCTTTCTTTCTCCATCCCTCATTCTCTTTCCATCCCTCTTTCTTTTTCTTTCTTTCTTCCTCCCTCCACCCCCCTCTTTTTTTTCCTTTTTTCTCCTCTATTCCTTTCCTCCCACGTTAGTTCTTTTTCTTTCTTCCTTTTTTTCTTCCATTTTTCTTTCTCCATTCTTTCTTTCTTTCTTTCTTTCTCCATCCTTCTTTCTTTCTTTCTTTCTTTCTTTATCCCTCCCTTCCTCTTTCCTTCTCCCTCCCTCCATCCCTTTTTTTTCCTTTTTTCTCCTCTATTCCTTTTTTTTTTCTTCCTCCCACTTTAGTTCTTTTTCTTTCTTCTTTTTTCTCTTCCATTTTTCTTTCTCCATTCTTTCTTTCTTTCTTTCTTTCTTTCTCCATCCTTCTTTATTTCTGTCTTTCTTTCTTTCTTTATCCCTCCCTTCCTCTTTCCTTCTCCCTCCCTCCATCCCTTTTTTTCCTTTTTTCTCCTCTATTCCTTTTTTTTTTCTTCCTCCCACTTTAGTTCCTTTTCTTTCTTCCTTTTTTTCTTCCATTTTTCTTTCTCCATTCTTTCTTTCTCCCTCCATCCTTCTTTATTTCTTTCTTTTTGTATCCCTCCCTTCCTCTTTCTTTCTTCCTCCCTCCACCCCTATCTTTTTCTTTCTTTCTCCCTCCATCCCTCCTTTTTTCTTTTACCTTCCATCCCTCTCTCCTTTTTTTCTCCCTCAATCCTGCTTTACTTTATTTATCTCTTTTTTCTTTCTCCATCTCTGTCTCTCTACCTCCCCCCTTCTCTCTTCATCCCCCATCCGTATACAGACCAGGATCCCCCAGTTCCACTCCAGTTCTCCTTTACCTAGTCCTCATCTCCTACCCACTCCCCCCTTCTCCCCTACCCCATGGTTCCCATTCCCCATCCCCACCCCCATTTTCTCCTCTCCTATTCATCCCATGTGATTGGCACAGTACACATCCCACCCACACAAGCAGTAATAAGATGCTCCACCTCGGGGTCCTTCCTTAGCCCCTGCGAAGGGCGTGGGAGGGGCCTCATGTCTAAATTTTGCCTAAGGCCTCACAAAGCCTAGAGCCACCCCGGCCATTTAAAGTACAACTTAGCAAAATATATATGTCCAAGGCTACGCCATATGCCAGATTGTAGAGCGGGTATTAGGAGGTCCATGAAAAGACGGGTATTCCAGGAAGCTTCTGAGAAACATCAAGAAGATGATGGCAGACGAGAGGTACGAAAATGTGGAATAGAAATACACAAGGATTTTTTTTAGCCAGCTCTGTAGATTACGTCAAGAACAGGCAGAAAACAGAACTGGAGAAAAATATTTATAAACAATTTAAGTTTTATTTATTATGATTCAGGGAATTTCTGGTTGCCTTAGGGCTGCCCTTCTCGACCAGGATTCCACGGAACTCTGAGGTTCCTCCAGAGGTTGCTGGGGGTTCCCTGAGATTTTCCTGACTGACCTCCAATTAGATGTAAGGAACATTCTTCTCACTGACCACCAATGTAAGGAACATTCTTTTCACTGATCACCAATGTAAGGAACATTCTTCTCACTGATCACCAATGTAAGGAACATTCTTCTCACTGATCACCAATGTAAGGAACATTCTTCCCACTGATCACCAATGTAAGGAACATTCTTCTCACTGATCACCAATGTAAGGAACATTCTTCCCACTGATCACCAATGTAAGGAACATTCTTCTCACTGATTACCAATGTAAGGAACCTTCTTCTCACTGATCACCAATGTAAGGAACATTCTTCTCACTGATCACCAATGTAAGGAACATTCTTCCCACTGATCACCAATGTAAGGAACATTCTTCCCACTGATCACCAATGTAAGGAACATTCTTCTCACTGATCACCAATGTAAGGAACATTCTTCCCACTGATCACCAATGTAAGGAACATTCTTCTCACTGATTACCAATGTAAGGAACCTTCTTCTCACTGATCACCAATGTAAGGAACATTCTTCCCACTGATCACCAATGTAAGGAACATTCTTCTCACTGATTACCAATGTAAGGAACCTTCTTCTCACTGATCACCAATGTAAGGAACATTCTTCTCACTGATCACCAATGTAAGGAACATTCTTCTCACTGATCACCAATGTAAGGAACATTCTTCTCACTGATCACCAATGTAAGGAACATTCTTCTCACTGATCACCAATGTAAGGGACATTCTTCTCACTGATCACCAATGTAAGGAACATTCTTCTCACTGACCACCAATGTAAGGAACATTCTTCCCACTGATCACCAATGTAAGGAACATTCTTCTCACTGATCACCAATGTAAGGAACATTCTTCTCACTGATCACCAATGTAAGGAACATTCTTCTCACTGATCACCAATGTAAGGAACATTCTTCTCACTGATCACCAATGTAAGGAACATTCTTCCCACTGATCACCAATGTAAGGAACATTCTTCTCACTGATCACCAATGTAAGGAACATTCTTCTCACTGATCACCAATGTAAGGAACATTCTTCTCACTGATCGCCTATACTGGAGTATCAATACTTTGCGGTGCAATTTGCATCAATACAAAAAAATAAAAAAATTGTCGCAAATTGCACTGCAAAGAAACACATGCAATTTGCACAGGAATGCAGTGCAATTCCTGTCCGAATAGCAAAGCGATTTCCCCCACCACTCCTGTGTGTGTATAGAAAGGGATTAAAGCGCCATCTAGTGGGCAGTTTAAAAAAATGTTAGAACTCACAGCACATATCTGGCAGCAAATCAGGGCCCCACTGGAGGTGTTCACAGGGCTGGAGGAGAAGTTCTATGCATGTTATTCAGACAGGAATCGCACCGCATTCCTGTTCAAATCACATGCGATTCTTTGCAGTTTGACGATTTGCGCCCATGCATTTTGTATTGACGAATATTGCACTTCAAAGTATCGGTTTCGGTATCGGGAGCGTTTGGGCGAGTTCTTATACTCGCTCAAATGCATGGTATCGGCATTAGGGGTGGTTTGTTTTATCTTTTATCCTAATGTCCATAGTCTGGGGATGGCTGTACTATAACAGCAGCACAAAAATTCATAACATTTGTAGCATTACCTGTAATGTGCGAGAGCCGCATTCAAACCGCCGGCAGAAATGGTTTCAAAACTTGGCCCTTTAGCATGTGCCTGCTTCCTGTAATGGAAAATAAATGCAATTAATAAAACACACATTAAGGCTGCATTAACCCCTGAGCATAGATCTCTTTGAGTGCTTTACCGGCACTTTTTTGCGCTGTTTTATGCGTGATTTTGGTGCGTTTTTCAGGGATCTCCTAAAGGTGGACTAGTTATGGGCTGATCGGACATACTGAGGCAGGGAGTTCCAGAGGATTGGAGAGGCTCTGGAGAAGTCCTGAAGGCAAGTATGGGAGGAGGTAACAAGGGAGCTAGAGAGCAGGAGGTCCTGGGAGGAGGTAACAAGGGAGCTAGAGAGCAGGAGGTCCTGGGAGGAGATAACAAGGGAGCTAGAGAGCAGGAGGTCCTGGCAGGAGGTAACAAGGGAGCTAGAGAGCAGGAGGTCCTGGGAGGAGGTAACAAGGGAGCTAGAGAGCAGTAGGTCCTGGGAGGAGGTAACAAGGAAGCTAGAGAGCAGGAGGTCCTGGGAGGAGGTAACAAGGGAGCTAGAGAGAAGGAGATCCTGGGTAGGAGGTAACAAGGGAGCTAGAGAGAAGGAGGTCCTGGGTGGAGGTAACCAGGGAGGTAGAGAGCAGGAGATCCTAGGTGGAGGTAACCAGGGAGGTAGAGAGCAGGAGGTCCTGGGAGGAGGTAACAAGAGAGCTAGAGAGAAGGAGGTCCTGGGAGGAGGTAACAAGGAAGCTAGAGAGCAGGAGGTCCTGGGAGGAGGTAACAAGGGAGCTAGAGAGCAGGAGGTCCTGGGAGGAGGTAACAAGGGAGCTAGAGAGAAGGAGGTCCTGGGAGGAGGTAACAAGGGAGCTAGAGAGCAGGAGGTCCTGGGAGGAGGTAACAAGGGAGCTAGAGAGCAGGAGGTCCTGGGAGGAGGTAACAAGGGAGCTAGAGAGAAGGAGGTCCTGGGAGGAGGTAACAAGGGAGCTAGAGAGAAAGAGGTCCTGGGAGGAGGTAACAAGGGAGCTAGAGAGCAGGAGGTCCTGGGAGGGGGTAACAAGGGAGCTAGAAAGCAGGAGCTTCTGGGAAGAGGTAACAAGGGAACTAGAGAGTAGGAGGTCCTGGGAGGAAGTAACAAGGGAACTAGAGAGCAGGAGGTCCTGGGAGGAGGTAACAAGGGAGCTAGAGAGAAGGAGGTTCTGGGAAGAGGTAACAAGGGAGCTAGAGAGCAGGAGGTCCTGGGAGGAGCTAACAAGGGAGCTAGAGAGCAGGAGGTTCTATGAAGAGGTAACAAGGGAGCTAGAGAGCAGGAGGTTCTGGGAAGAGGTAACAAGGGAGCTAGAGAGCAGGAGGTCCTGGGAGGAGGTAACAAGGGAGCTAGAGAGAAGGAGGTCCTAGGAGGAGGTAACAAGGGAGCTAGAGAGCAGGAGGTCCTGGGAGGAGGTAACAAGGGAGCTAGAGAGCAGGAGGTCCTGGGAGGAGGTAACAAGGAAGCTAGAGAGCAGGAGGTCCTGGGAGGAGGTAACAAGAACATGAATTGTCGGATCCCAGCAATATAGATAAAAGTACCCCCAATTTTTTTTTTTTTTTTAAATGGCGTGGGGGTCCCCCAGGCCCCCAGGCACTATATACTCTGAACAGCAGTATATATACTATACGGTCTGCTCTATATACTCTGCAGAAAATTGGGCCTTGGGTGGTGTTGGTGGTACCAGAACACTGTAACCCCTCACAGATACTCTTGTTGGGCGCAGGAACGGGCCCTGCTGTGAAACATGTCTGCCAGTTTCTTGTCCTTCTTGGGCACCCCCTCTCTCTAGGTTCCCGTTACTCCCTTCCTCAACCTGGGAACCAACATCGGAGCCTTCAAATCGCTGCGCATCCTCCAGCAGCATGTACCCGACACTGTGGTTCGAATAATTCTGGGGACTCCTCCGTGGATGATGGTGGGGCTACGGAAGGAGTGACTGTGGACAAGGAGTCGGTGGAATAGGTCGCTTTGGCACCTGCGTTGGAAGGCAAACTACTCTGAGCCTGGGTGACAGAGGATGAGGACGGCTTTGTTATCCATTCCACCAACTCTTCTGCATGTTCTGGCTCAATAACGCGGGCAGCAGCAGAAAAAAAGGACAATCGTGCCCCACGGCCACCTGCAGAGGATGCACCATGTCCACCACCAGCACTGTTGACTGTAGACACAGAGGCTGCTTGCCCTCTTTTAATGGACTAATAAAGGGGGTCCAACCCGCTACTAGCAAGGTGGAC
Organism: Lithobates sylvaticus; assembly: GCA_028564925.1. Classification (NCBI taxonomy): domain Eukaryota; kingdom Metazoa; phylum Chordata; class Amphibia; order Anura; family Ranidae; genus Lithobates; species Lithobates sylvaticus. The sequence continues at coordinate 231,840,178 of CM053033.1, read as the reverse complement.
CTAATAAAGGTGGTCCAACCCGCTACTAACAAGGGGGACCTAATAAACGGGGTCCAACCCGCTACTAGCAAGGGGGACCTAATAAAGGGGGTCCAACCCGCTACTAGCAAGGGGGACCTAATAAAAGTGGGTCCAACCCGCTACTAGCAAGGTGGACATAATAAAAGGGGGTCCAACCCGCTACTAACAAGGGGGACCTAATAAATGGGGTCAACTCGCTACTAGCAAGGTGGACCGAATAAAGGGGGTCCAACCCGATACTAGCAAGGTGGACCTAATCAATGGGGTCAACCCGCTACTAGCAAGGTGGACCTAATAAAAAGGGTTCAACCCGCTACTAGCAAGGTGGACCGAATAAAGAGGGTCCAACCCGCTACTAACAAGGGGGACCTAATAAACGGGGTCCAACCCGCTACTAGCAAGGTGGACTGAATAAAGGGGGTCCAACCCGCTACTAGCAAGGTGGACCTAATAAATGGGGTCAACCCGCTACTAGCAAGGTGGACCTAATAAAGGGGGTCCAACCCGCTACTAGCAAGGGGGACCTAATAAAGGGGGTCCAACCCGCTACTAGCAAGGTGGACCTAATAAAGAGGGTCCAACCCGCTACTAACAAGGGGGACCTAATAAAAGTGGGTCCATCACACTACTAGCAAGGTGGACCCAATAAAGGGGGTCCAACCTGCTACTTCCAATCTGCTACTAGCAAGGTGGACCGAATAAAGGGGGTCCAACCCGTTACTAGCAAGGGGGACCTAATAAAGGGGGTCCAACCCGCTACTAGCAAGGGGGACCTAATAAAGTGCGTATAAGGCTTTTATTTGGTACACAATTGTAATAAATATCCTGATAAATGCGTTTCTTCTTCAACCTAATTTACTATGACAAAAATAACTTTTCTTTTTCCACTTTAACGTTAAGCTTTATTACATTCCTTTCTATAATTGAGAAAGATTCCTCTCGGGATTTAATAGACTCTCACACAATCCTATTTTACCAAAAGAAGTTCCCGGATTGACTCCGTGAAAGGAAAGTCAGTAATTCTGAGTTTCAGAAAAAAAAATCATTAACCACTTCCCGTCCAGGCCAACTCTGACATTTCTCTGCTACATGTAAAATTCATAATTTTTTTGCTAGAAAATTACATAGAACCCCCAAACATTATATGTTTTTTGTTTTTTTTTATATTAAAGACCCTAGAGAATACAATGGCGGTCATTGCAACTTTTTATCTTGCATGGTATTTGCGCAGCTCACCAGGTTGGGAGGGTCACTTTGTGGTGGTGTGGGGGGGGGGGGGGGGGCGGGCACAGTGTCATTCATGGTTGAGTGGTTGTGGGTCATCATTTCAAGGCCATGGCTGTGGTGAAGGTCTTATTGGTCTAGGATGGGACACATATGTCCCATCCTAAATCAAGGCCAAAAAATAAATCAGGAGATCACCAGGCTGGAAGGGTCACTTTGTGGTGGGGGGGCCACAGTGTCATTCATGGTTGAGTGGTTGTGAGTCATCATTTGAAGGCCATGGCTGTGGTGTAGGTCTTATTGGTTTAGGATGGGACAAATGTCCAACTGATGTTGGAGATCATTTTTATTTAATGGAACTGTAGGTGTGCTTTGAGGATCTGATTTATAGTCACACTGTGATCACTGGAGAAAGATTTAGGAAATTGAGGCCAAAAAATCTATTAAATAGTGAGCTATCAAACTGTAACACTGAGCATCTGTCAGGGTCAGCAATAAGCACCAGCAATTGTCAGAGCCAGCAATGATAACCCCCAGCAACAACCACCCAAAATATTAACCACTAGCAATAATAACTCCCAGCAAGTGTCAGGACCAGAGGCGGCTCTAGGCTTTGTGAGGCCTTAGGCAAAACTTAAACATGAAGCCCCACTTACGCCCATAATGGGAAAAAATTCAAGCAATAAAAATGTCTGAAGAAAGATGCACGGATCTAGCACACAGTTCATCAGCACCACTTCCAGGGCACCCTCCTCACCCATCAGACATATGCAGCCAATAAAACATCTGGGACCCAGCAAGGTGACAACCCCTCTATGAATTTCCCCTGTGCCTTGGGAGAATGCTGCCACTGGAACGGACATATGCAGCCAATAAAACATCTGAGACCCAGCAAGGTGACAACCCCTCTAGGAATTTCCCCTGTGCCTTGGGAGAATGCTGCCACTGTACCTGATTGGTCATCACTGTGAGTCAGCCCCTGGGCCGCAGAGTCCCAGCTGGGGTAGGGTGAGCAGCCGACTCCGTAATCGATGTTTGATCACAGGCAAATTAGGCAGCCGCGAGGCCGCTGTGAATGCGAGGCCTTAGGCGGCCGCCTAATTTACCTAATTAGAGAGCTGCCTCTGGTCAGGACCACCAATGATAACCATCAGCATCTGTCAGGGGCCAGCATTATGAAGCAGGAGGTCATCATGATGAAAGAGTCGGTTTGTGGTGGGGAGCCACAACTTCATTAGATGGTTGGGGGTACAGTTGTCTTGAGTTTATGGGTGGTTGTGAGTCGTCATTCCAAGGCCATGGCTGTGGTGTAGGTCTTATTGGTTTAGGATGGGACAAATGTCCAACTTATGTTGGTGATCATTTTTATTTAATGGAACTGTAGGTGTGCTTTGGGGGTCTTATTTATAGTCACACTGTGATCACTGGAGAAAGATTTAGGCCAAAATCGAGGCCAAAAAATCTATTAACTAATGAGCTATCAAACTGTAACAATGAGCATCTGTCAGGGTCAGCAATAAGCACCAGCAATTATCAGAGCCAGCAATGATAACCCCCAGCAACAACCACCCAAAATATTAACCACCAGCAATAATAACTCCCAGCAAATGTCAGGACCACCAATGATAACCCTCAGCATCTGTCAAGGGCCAGCATTATGAATCAGGAGGTCACCAGGATGGAAGGGTCACTTTGTGGAGGTCACCAGGATGGAAGGGTCACTTTGTGGAGGTCACCAGGATGGAAGGGTCACTTTGTGGAGGTCACCAGGATGGAAGGGTCACTTTGTGGAGGTCACCAGGATGGAAGGGTCACTTTGTGGAGGTCACCAGGATGGAAGGGTCACTTTGTGGAGGTCACCAGGATGGAAGGGTCACTTTGTGGAGGTCACCAGGATGGAAGGGTCACTTTGTGGAGGTCACCAGGATGGAAGGGTCACTTTGTGGAGGTCACCAGGGTGGAAGGGTCAATTTGTGGAGGTCACCAGGATGGAAGGGTCACTTTGTGGAGGTCACCAGGATGGAAGGGTCAATTTGTGGAGGTCACCAGGATGGAAGGGTCAATTTGTGGAGGTCACCAGGATGGAAGGGTCACTTTGTCGAGGTCACCAGGGTGGAAGGGTCAATTTGTGGAGGTCACCAGGATGGAAGGGTCACTTTGTGGAGGTCACCAGGATGCAAGGGTCACTTTGTGGAGGTCACCAGGATGGAAGGGTCACTTTGTGGAGGTCACCAGGATGGAAGGGTCACTTTGTGGAGGTCACCAGGGTGGAAGGGTCAATTTGTGGAGGTCACCAGGATGGAAGGGTCACTTTGTGGAGGTCACCAGGATGGAAGGGTCACTTTGTCGAGGTCACCAGGGTGGAAGGGTCAATTTGTGGAGGTCACCAGGATGGAAGGGTCACTTTGTGGAGGTCACCAGGATGCAAGGGTCACTTTGTGGAGGTCACCAGGATAGAAGGGTCACTTTGTGGAGGTCACCAGGATGGAAGGGTCACTTTGTGGAGGTCACCAGGATGGAAGGGTCACTTTGTCGAGGTCACCAGGGTGGAAGGGTCAATTTGTGGAGGTCACCAGGATGGAAGGGTCACTTTGTGGAGGTCACCAGGATGCAAGGGTCACTTTGTGGAGGTCACCAGGATAGAAGGGTCACTTTGTGGAGGTCACCAGGATGGAAGGGTCACTTTGTGGAGGTCACCAGGATGGAAGGGTCAATTTGTGGTTGGGAGCCACAACTTCATTAGATGATTGGGGGTACAGTTGCCTTGAGTTTATGGGTGGTTGTGAGTCGTCATTCCAAGGCCATGGCTGAGGTGTAGGTCTTATTGGTCTAAGAGGGCACAAATATGTCCTACTGATGTCAGTGATCATATTATTTATTTTAGTTGTGCTTTGAGGACCTCATTTAGAGTGACACGGTGATCATTGGAAAAAGATTTTGAAGATCAAAACCAAAAGAAAGCAATGGAAGAACGAGCTGTCAAACTATTAACCACACTCACGTTCGTAGACCATCCACATAATGTGCGCCACTCAGTTCAGACACTGTATTGGTAGGAACGTTCTTTTCCAACCACACCAAATACTCAATGACTGCCACGGCATCTCGGATCTGTGACACAAAAAATAATGTTACTAATTTCTAGGGGAAAAGCTTGGCACCCAGGACAAGAAACCACGGGGAGTAATTAGGTTTGTTGATTTAAAAGAAAAATGCGGCCCCTGATGTCACAAAAGGGCCACACATAATTTTTAATAGATGTAATGCTTGAGAAGACTGCCCGAAGAACTGCAGGTCTCATAGAGGAAAGGAAGGTCAGAGAGTGTGGACATGCTACATTGTTGGCAGGGATCTGCTGGAGAAGACTAGTAGAGATCAATGGTATTCTACAAGCTCCCCCGTTGACGTCTGTTGTGACGAAACGCATCGGGGAAGGATTTCGTTTTACTAGACTATGAGAGTTTCTTCTTCCTTCTATGTGATCTATTTTGCCTGGGTCTTTGGAGCGCATGAATGTGTCATCTATCAGAAGATCTTTTGGAGGCTTAATGGCCGCACGTATAGAGCATTGTTTGACCATATCCCTTACATGGTCACATGCCTTTTGGTAAGGTATTAAACATGTGCACAACAAAAAAATGTGTTTATTTTCGATTCGTTTTTTTTTCGTTTCCGAAAAAAAATTTTTTTTTTTTTCGTTTCCGAAAAAAAATTGTTCTTTTTTCGTTTCCTTTTTTTGTGTTTCCGTTGATTCGTAACGATTCGTACATTCGTAAGTCGTCGTTGTTCGGATTCGTAACGATTCGTACATTCGTAAGTGGTCGGTGTTCGGATTCGTAACGATTCGTACATTCGTAAGTCGTCGGTGTTCGGATTCGTAACGATTCGTACATTCGTAAGAGTTATTTTTTCGTTGATTCGTTTTTTCGTTAGTTTAATTTTCGGACGCATTCGTATTTATTCGTACATTTGTAACCTTCGTAACATTCGTAGATTCGTAATCGGAGCATAATTCATAATTTTATGTAATGTGTATGCTATTATTACATTTTAATAATTTACGAATCGAAAAAAAAAAAGTTACGAATCGAAAAAAAAAAAGTTACGAATCGAAAAAAAAAAAAAGTTACGAATCGAAAAAAAAAAAGTTACGAATCGAAAAAAAAAGTTACGAATGTACGGATTTTTTTGTTCAATAGAGACACGGAAAATTACAAATCGAAAAAAAAAAAAAAAAAAAGTTACGAATCGAAAAAAAAAAAAAGTTACGAATCGAAAAAAAAAGTTACGAATCGAAAAAAAAAAAAGTTATGAATCGAAAAAAAAAAGTTACGAATCGAAAAAAAAGTTACGAATGTATGGATTTTTTTGTTCAATAGAGACACGGAAAATTACAAATCGAAAAAAAAAATAAAAAAAAAAAGTTACGAATTGAAAAAAAAAGTTACGAATGTACGAATTTTTTTGTTCAATCCATTCGAAGCACGTTTAGCAGCACCATTGTAAGGGACACGGAAAATTACCAATTCAACAAAAAAAAAAAAGTTACGAATGTACGAATTTTTTCGTTCGTTTTCGTTTTTCGGATTTTCTTCATTAGTACATTCGTTGTTTCTAATTAGTTTTTTTCGGATTTTCGTTGTTTTTTGGATTCGTACGATTCGAATGATTCGTTCATTCGTACGAAAACGAACGAACGGAAATAACGAAAGAAAACGAAAAACGAAAAAAAACGAAACGAATTGCACATGTCTATAAGGTATTCTATGTGCACATAGGGTGAACATGTGGTGTGTGAAGAGTCCTTTTGATGTACAGTACATATGGAGGAAGATTGGTGCCATTGCATTGTTTTCCTGGATTCCTTCTTTCTTTACACGGACATTTGGGAATATGGACTTCCTTTTTTAATTGTATTATTTCTTTTGTGTTTTTTGAGCATTTCTTTTTGTTTTGTTTCACAGGTATCATTTTAAAGCGCTGCACTTATACTGTATATAGGATTTTTTTTAGGATATGGTGTCACAAATCTTAGTCTGCATTCACTCCTGAGTGTAGTGTCTTCGAGCATTTTTTTTTTTTTTGCATGTTTTTAATGGATGATTTTGGCGCATTTTTATGTGGGATTTGCACGCTTTTATACATCGTTTTTGAGCTTCGCCCTTTTTTTTTCTAGCAATTAGAAAAAAACTATTATCCGTTGCATCATTTGTTGCTAGGTTTTTTAGCTTTTGTAGCTTTTCCATAACTTGTATTTCTTTTATTATTCTTATTATACATTTTTTTTTATTATTTTTTTTTTTGTTAGGGTAAGGGGTTAGAATTAAGGTTAGGGTTAGGATTAGGGGCTATAGTTAGGATTATTTTTTATTTTTTTTGTTAAGGTTAGGGTGTGAATAATACTACCGCTACTACTAATAAAAATTTAATAAATAAATGTAAAATAAATACACAAATAAATAAAAATAATCATCAATAAATAATAAATAAATAAATAAATAAATAATAAATAAGGTCACTTCATATTTTTTATTATTATTGGTCGTTAACTTGATATAAAAAAAATAAAAAAATGACTCACATGTCAATTCTTCAGTAATTGCTGCTCCTTCTCGTTTTTACACAGATTTTGTATTCATGATTTTTTTTTTTTTAGCCAATAGAGAAAACTATCATCTGTTGAATCATTTGTTGCTAGGTTGTTTAGCTTTTGTAGCTTTTCCATAACTTGTATTTCTTTTATTATTATTATTATTATACATTTTTTTTAATTATTTTTTTTGTTGTTAGGGTAAGGGGTTAGAATTAAGGTTAGGGTTAGGATTAGGGGTTGGGGCTATGGTTAGGATTATTTTATTTTTTGCTAAGGTTAGGGTGTGAATAATACTATACTGCTACTACTAATAATAAAAATTGAATAAATAAATGTAAAATAAATACACAAATAAATAAAAATAATCATCAATAAATAATAAATACATCAATAAATAATAAATAAGGTCACTTCATATTTTTTATTATTATTGGTCATTAACTTGATATAAAAAAAATAAAAAAATGACTCACATGACAATTCTTCAGTAATTGCTGCTCCTTCTCGTTTTTACACAGATTTTGTATTCATAATTTTTTTTTTTAGCCAATAGAGAAAACTAACATCTGTTGAATCATTTGTTGCTAGTTTTTTTAGCTTTTGTAGCTTTTCCATAACTTGTATTTCTTTTATTATTATTATACATTTTTTTTTATTTATTTTTTTTGTTAGGGTAAGGGGTTAGAAGTAAGGTTAGGGTTAGGATTAGGGGCTGGGGCTATAGTTAGGATTATTTATTTATTTTTTTGCTAAGGTTAGGGTGTGAATAATACTACTGCTACTACTAATAATAAAAATGGAATAAATAAATGTAAAATAAATACACAAATAAATAAAAATAATCATCAATAAATAATAAATAAATCAATAAATAATAAATAAGGTCACTTCATATCTTTTATTATTATTGGTCATTAACTTGATATAAAAAAAAAAAAAAAAAAATGACTCACATGACAATTCTTCAGTAATTGCTGCTCCTTCTCGTTTTTCACAGATTTTGTATTCATGATTGGGGAGTAGCTCTCCGATAGAATTTTATCCTGCAGATAGTTCAGAAAAGGGATGAATTAATACATTTTATATATATATATATATATATATATATATATATATATATATATATATATATATATATATATATTATTTACAGAGCAGCGCGCTCTGTGATCAGCGAGTCAAGGAGACAAAAATTTTAAAAATTTTAATTAAAAAATTGTATTTGTACGGCCGGGGGGCCACACAGTATACACACACACAGTATACAATCACACAGTATACACATACATGTACACACAGTATACACAGACATGTTTCTATTGGCTGAGAAGGTACTGGAGAGGTGGGGCAGCTATAATCTCTGGATTTTTAGGCCAAAAGGATGTCGGTAAGGGACATTTCAGAAACAGATGTAAAAAAAAAAACTAATTTTTACATACTGCCCCTGGTTTTACTGAGGCTGGCAACCCTGATGGGGCCCCCTAGTGGCCCGGGGGCCCTCGGGCAGTGCCCCGAGTGGCCAAATGGTCAGTCCGCCCCTGGACTCAGCCCATTGGTCAGGCCCGGGAGGACCACAAGCCTGCATCCTGTCCCACCAATCGCTGCTGATTATATTACCTTGGGTATAATTTCATACACTCCATAATTGGTGTACTGAGATCCAATCCAAACTTTCACATCGCCCCTCACATAGTCTGTGAGGGTGTCCTGGACGTTCTCATACTCCAGGATCTGGACGCACATGGGCCCGGGGCAGTTGAGGGTCAGATAGTTGCGGACGGCGCCTGTGACTCGGCTGGTGTTGACAAACAATCTGCAGAGAGAGAGAGAGAGAGACCGGAGAGAGGGTTTAGATTCAAATTCTTGTGCTTACTTCATTGCATTGAACCCAAAAGCAAAATCTATATTGCAGATTACCAGCCCCCAGATGTGGAGGCTGCATTCGTTTTCCTTATTTTCAGGTTTAAAACCCCTGTCAGATTTTTTTGGACCAGCTGTGTCCCACTGGAGAGATTTTTCTTGACTTCCTGTCCCGTAGCCAAAACAGGAAGTGAGAGGAAATCCCAACAAAGTGGGGGAATCCTAGGGTGCCACTAGAACTAGTGTCTCCTTTGAAAGATTTCCCCTCAATTCCTATTTCAGTCAGATTTTTTATTTTGTTTTGCCAATTGTAGCCCATTGATGAGATTTTCCTTGACTTCCTGTCCCATATTCAAAACAGGAAGTTAGAGGAAATCCCCATCAAAGTGAGGTAATCCCAGGGTGTCACCAGGACTAGTGTCCCCATTGAAAGATTTCCCCTTTATTCATATTCCAGTGAGATTTTTCGCCATCTGTATTCCACTGGGGAGATTGTCCTTGACTTCCCGTCCCATAGCCAAAAAAGGACGTGAGAGGAGATCCCTCCAGAGTGAGGGAATTCCAGGGTGTCTCCAGATCTGGTGTCCCCTTTGCAAGATTTTCCCTCTATTCCTATTCCAATGAGATTTTTTATTTTTTTTTGCCATTTGTATCCTATTAAGGAGATTTACCTTTACTTCCTCTCCCATAGCCAAAACAGGAAGTGAAAGGAAATCCCTCCAAACTGAGGGAATCCTGGGGTGTCACCAGAACTAGGGTCTCCGTTAAAAGATTTCCCCTCTATTCCTCTTCCAGTGAGATTTTTTTTTTCCATCTGTATCCCATGGAGGATATTTCCTTGACTTCCTGTCCCATAGCCAAATTAGGAAGTGAGAGGAAATCCCAGGGTGCCACTAGGACTAGTGTCCCCATTTAAAGCATTCCCCTCTATTCCAATTCCAGTGAGATTTGTTTTTCCATCTGTATCCCATGGAGGATATTTCCTTGACTTCCTGTCCCATAGCCAACACAGGAAGTGAGAGGAAATCCCAACAAAGTGAGGGAATCCCAGGGTGCCACTAGAATTAGTGTCCCCTTTAAAAGATTCCCCCTCTATTCATATTCCAATGAAATGTTTTGCCATCTGTATCCCACTGGGGAGATTTTCCTTGACTTCCTGTCCCATAACCAAAAAAGGAAGTGAGAGGAGATCCCTCCAAAGTGAGGGAATTCCAGGGTGTCACCAAAACTAGCATCCCCATTGAAAGATTTCCCCTCTATTACTTTTCCAGTGAGATTTTTTGCCATCTGTATCCCACTGGGGAGATTTCCTTGACTTCCTGTCCCATAGCCAAAACAGGAAGTGAGAGGACATCCCAACAAAGTGAGGGGATCCTAGGGTGCCACTAGAACTAGTGTCCCATTTGAAAAGATTTCCCCTATAATCCTATTCCAGTGAGATTTTTTATTTTCTTTGCCAATTGTATCCAATTGAGGAGATTTTCCTTGACTTCCTGTCCCGTAGCCAAAAAAAGGAAGCGAGAGGAAAACCCACCAAAGTGAGGGAGTCCCAGGGTGTCACTACAACTAGTGTCCCCATTTAAAGATTTCCCCTCAATTACTGTTCTGAGGTCAACCCAAAATGTATTTTCTTTTCTTACTTTCACTTTTGATGATAACGTTAAACAGGACAAATAGAGAGGGTCCCTAATGGGGACACAACCAGCAATAAAAACCTGACAGGTGTTCTAACCCCTCTCCACTCCGTCCAAAACTAAAAAAAAATTACTAAAAAAAAAGTTTTACCTTTAGTTTTAAACTTTAAAATCTTTATTTAACAAAAAAAAAACAGCTACTGACAACACATTTCAGGGAATGAACTCCCCCTCTTTAGGGCTTGAACAATGATATGTAATGCAATCAGAATGAAATAACATCTAAAAAAAAAAACTGGGAGCAGGCAGGCTTCTTTAACTCCTTCGCGACCACGCTATAGCCGATTGATGGATACAACATGGCCGCACTTTGCCAGGAGGCCATCATGTGATGTCGTCCTGTGCTCGCGCTGCCTGCGTGCCCCCCTTAGGTTGCTCAGCTGTCGCTTAATTGCCAGAACTCATCATTCCGCGGTGACTCACCTGGTGATCATATCCTGCTCGTTAACGAGCCCTGCTGGCTATTTAAGCTGTATAGATAAGATCTCCTGTGCCTTCGCCTTGGTCAGCATATCCAGAGACTCTCTGCTTTGTTCCTGTTTGAAGACTTGCCTGGCTGACGTCCCTTCTGGTTCCTGATCCTGCCTGCTGTCTCTGACTACGCTGATCTCTGGCTCTCTGATTTCCTGTCTTGTTCTGACTACCTGATTTGGCTACCGAACCCTGGCTATGTTTTGACTATGTTTACTATTTGTACCATTTTTACCACTATATTAAATGGTGTGATTTTTTACTGCATTTTCTGTCTCCATCTGATTCATGGTTCCTGGCACTATATTGCCTTGTACACACGGTCGGAATTTCCAATGGAAAAAGTCTGATTGGATTATGTTGTCGGAAAATCCGATCGTGTGTGGGCCCTATCGGACTTTTTCCGTCTGAATTTCCGACGGAAAAAGTTTGAGAGCTGGATCTAAAATTTTCCGACAACAAAATCCAATCAGACTTTTTCCGATCATGTGTTGAGAATTCCGACACACAAAGTGCCACGCATGCTCAGAAAAAATTTGGAGACGAAAGCTATTGGCTACTGGCCTCTACGTAGTCCCGCCGTATGTTTTATACGTCACCTTATTCCGAACGATCACATTTTCCGTCAACTTTGTGCGACCGCGTGTATGCAAGACAAGTTTCGGCCAAAATCCGTCAGAAAAAATCTGATGGATTTTGTGGTCGGACTGTCCGACCGTGTGTACAAGGCATATTGCTCGTTGCTTAGGACTACTGTAGGACTACAGCCTCAATAGCTCTCAATAGCTCCCAATAAAACTCAATCAAACTCAATAGCAACTCAACAAAACTCAATAGCGCTCAATAGCAACTCAATAAATGTCAACTGCTAAAGCAGCCAACCAGCCAGGAAACAGGTGACATGGCAGGAAAGCTGTATACTCTGATAGTGAAGGGGTGTTATGCTTGGCCCCTGATTGTAACATGACAAAATGTGGAAAATATGAATACTTTTTACAAGGCACTGTAATGTTGCATTACAGGTCAAAGCACATTCATTTCAATGGGCGCATCTTAATAAATTGGACTCTGAATTCTCAGTGGCAAAAAAAAAAAGGTTTCTGCGCGACTTTTCTGCGACTTCGGTGTGATTTGAGTGTCATAGACTGCATTGATAAATCACAAAAGTTGCAAGGAAGTTGCAAGGAAATCACAAGCAAGTCCGAAGCACGTCGCAGGGGTTACAGCAGTGTAAGCGGGACCCTTTGACATGTTCTACAGCGGCCCCCCTTACTGCCATTTTGGAGCCCCTCCCACATCGGTGGAACGCCAGGGCCCGGTCACAAGTCCGGGTAGTTCTACCCCTATCAATGAAACCCTTATGGGGGGGGGGGGGGTTTCTAAACTGTTTTAACTTTGCTATAGAGAGTGTTGTTGCATTCCTGAAATTGCCCCGGGGTCGTGTAATTTGGAGGCAAACAGTATTCAGCGGAGTTCTTCCTCAGCTTTTCACAATACAAGTCCGGTACCTGATGGAGTCCTTAGTCAGCATTGCATAGGAGTAGAAGAAAGGGTTGTATGGAATGTCCTGTCCTCGGAGATTGAAGAGCCCTAAAGAAGGCAAAGAACACGGTCAATGAAGAAGTGGAACCCGATATACACTACATTTCCAGTTCTTGTGTATATTTCACGGGGATGATGCCTCCTTTGGTATGGTAATATGAGGATCACCAAGAATACCAAAAGTATTGGGACGCCCGCCTTTACACGCACATGAACTTTAATGGGACTTTAATGGCATCCCAGTCTTAGTCCGTAGGGTTCAATATTGAGTTGGCCCGGTCAGGAACTGACATATAATCACACACATAGGCTGGATTTGATGGACTTGTGTCTTTTTTCGACCTCACCTACTATGTAACTATGTTGGACAAGAAGACCTGGCTCACAGTCTCCTCTCTAATTCATCCCAAAGGTGTTCCATCGGGTTGAGGTCAGGCCAGTCAAGTTCCTCCACCCCAAACTCGCTCATCCATGTCCTTATGGACCTTGCTTTGTGGACTGATCCAGATCATTTGATGGAGGGGGGATTATGGTGTGGGGGGGAGGGGGGATTATGGTGTGGGGGTTGTTTTTCAGGGGTTGGGCTTGGCCCCCTTAGTTCCAGTGAAGGGAACTCTTAAGGCGTCAGCATACCAAGACATTTTGGACAATTTCATGCTCCCAACTTTGTGGCAACAGTTTGGGGACGGCCCCTTCCTGTTCCAACATGACTGCCCACCAGTGCACAAAGCAAGGTCCATAAAGACGTGGATGGGCGAGTTTGGTGTGGAGGAACTTGACTGGCCTGCACAGAGTCCTGACCTCAACCTGATAAAACACCTTTGGGATGAATTAGAGTGGAAACTGTGAGCTTGGCCTTCTCATCCAACATCAGTGCCTGACCTCACAAATGCTCTTCTGGAAGAATGGTCAATAGACACTCTCCTAAACCTTGTGGACAGCCTCAATAGCTCTCAATAAAACTCAATAGCAACTCAATAAAACTCAATAGCGCTCAATAGCAACTCAATAAAACTCAATAGCAACTCAATAAAACTCAATAAAATTCAAAAAAACTCAATAAAACTCAATAGCGCTCAATAGCAACTCAATAAAACTCAATAAAACTCAATAGTGCTCAATAGCAACTCAATAAAACTCAATAGCAACTCAATAAAACTCAATAGAAACTCAATAAAACTCAATAGCGCTCAATAGCAACTCAATAAAACTCAATAGCAACTCAATAAAACTCAATAAAATTCAAAAAAACTCAATAGCGCTCAATAGCAACTAAATAAAACTCAATAAAACTCAATAGTGCTCAATAGCAACTCAATAAAACTCAATAGCAGCTCAATAAAACTCAATAGAAACTCAATAAAACTCAATAGCGCTCAATAGAAACTCAATAAAACTCAATAGCAACTCAATAAAACTCAATAAAACTCAATAGTGCTCAATAGCAACTCAATAAAACTCAATAGCAACTCAATAAAACTCAATAGTGCTCAATAGCAACTCAATAAAACTCAATAAAACTCAATAATACTCAATAGCAACTCAATAAAACTCAATAGTGCTCAATAGCAACTCAATAAAACTCAACAAAACTCAATAGCAACTCAATAAAACTCAATAGCGCTCAATAGCAACTCAATAAAACTCAATAGCAACTCAATAAAACTCAATAAAACTCAATAGCAACTCAATAAAACTCAAAAGTGCTCAATAGCAACTCAATAAAACTCAATAAAACTCAATAGCAACTCAATAAAACTCAATAGCAACTCAATAGCAGCTCAATAAAACTCAATAGCAACTCAATAAAACTCAAAAGTGCTCAATAGCAACTCAATAAAACTCAATAAAACTCAATAGCAACTGAATAAAACTCAATAGAAACTCAATAAAACTCAATAGCAACTCAATAGCAGCTCAATAAAACTCAATAGTGCTCAATAGCAACTCAATAAAACTCAATAAAACTCAATAGCAACTCAATAAAACTCAATAGTGCTCAATAGAAACTCAATAAAACTCAATAGCAACTCAATAATACTCAATAGAAACACAATAAAACTCAATAGCGCTCAATAGCAACTCAATAAACTCAATAAAACTCAATAGCAACTCAATAAAACTCAATAGTGCTCAATAGCAACTCAATAAAACTCAATAGAAACTCAATAAAACTCAATAGCGCTCAATAAACTCAATAAAACTCAATAGCAACTCAATAAAACTCAATAGCGCTCAAAAGCAACTCAATAAAACTCAATAAAACTCTATAGCAACTCAATAAACTCAATAAATCTCAATAGCAACTCAATAAAACTCAATAGCGCAAAAAGTGGGTCAAATCTTCTGAAGCTGAAGGGGTTCATGGATCCAACTCTCCCTTGTGGGGTCAGGAAGGACTTCTTTCCACTCATTGGGGCGAAATAGCGATAGTCCCTCATGCGGGTGTGATTTGCCTTCCTCTATTAATGTGTACTGTGATAGTACAATAACTAATAATCAAACGTACAATTTCAAGTGAGATAAAAAACATATAAACAACAAAGTTCAGTGAAGTCCATAAGGAAGTGTCCAATGGTGATAAGTGAATATATGAGGACAAACGTGAACACCAAAAAAACTGATCCACCACCACGCGGATATTGCGCTTACCAGAGGGCAAGCTCTAAGGAGCCTGTAGGATTATGATATCCCGGAGTCACATCAGCCACGAGAACTCCGCACACCAACTTTGGAATAGCCAATATCAGACTGTAACCTCAGGATGGATCAAATTGATGTCCCCTTTCCTCAGCCCCACCTCGGAGAGATCCCAGGAAGCACCAGGAACAATAGCCTCAAATTAAGCCTCAATTATTAGATATGATGGCTGCATTCGTTTTTTTAGGCTTTCTTTCTTCTAATTTTCATCTGGTGATCCAGTCAGCAAGTCTGTTTTTTAGAACACTCTCCAGCAGAATCTCCACAACGTTGTGGATCACCGTTTTTTGGTGTTCACGTTTGTCCTCATATATTCACTTATCACCATTGGACACTTCCTTATGGACTTCACTGAACTTTGTTGTTTATATGTTTTTTATTTCACTTGAAATTGTACGTTTGATTATTAGCTATTGTACTATCACAGTACACATTAATAGAGGAAGGCAAATCAAACCCGCATGAGGGACTATCGCTATTTCGCCCCAATGAGTAGAAAGAAGTCCTTCCTGACCCCACAAGGGAGAGTTGGATCCATGAACCACCTTCAGCTTCAGAAGATTTGACCCACTTTTTGCGCTATTGGGTTTTATTGAGTTGCTATTGAGTTTTATTGAGTTTTATTGAGTTGCTATTGAGTTTTATTGAGTTTTATTGAGTTGCTATTGAGCGCTATTGAGTTTTATTGAGTTTCTATTGAGTTTTATTGAGTTGCTATTGAGCGCTATTGAGTTTTATTGAGTTGCTATTGAGTTTTATTGAGTTTTATTCAGTTGCTATTGAGTTTTATTGAGTTGCTATTGAGTTTTATTGAGTTTTATTCAGTTGCTATTGAGCACTATTGAGTTTTATTGAGTTGCTATTGAGTTTTATTGAGTTTTATTGAGTTGCTATTGAGTTTTATTGAGTTTTATTGAGTTGCTATTGAGCGGTATTGAGTTTTATTGAGTTGCTATTGAGTTTTGTTGAGTTTTATTGAGCGCTATTGAGTTTTATTGAGTTGCTATTGAGTTTTTGTACGTTTGATTATTAATTATTGTACTATCACAGCACACATCGCGCAGCTTTTCTCTGTTATTCTAATTTGGTTTGTGTATATCTCACATATTTTTAAGCTGCTGCTACGGTATTTATTTTTCGTTATTTTTTATTTTTTTCATTTTACATTTTTTCATTCAATATTCTATTTTTTTATATTTGAGCGCGGTGTTTGCTTTACATTATTCCTCTTCCTCTATCGATGTGTCCTTATTTCTCCTTAGCTTTGTAGCCGTGCAACGGAAATATTTACACTTTGTCTCGGCAACATTTCCTCTTGGCTGTTTTTTTTTTTTTTTTTTACTTACACGCGGTGTCCTCCAGAGCGGAGAGAAGCAGAGCCGTCGGCTTTTGGGTGTGAACTTCCATCCGATTCCGAATTGTGGTGACCTTTTCCTGCCAGCTGTTCCCTGTAACACAGACGTTATATAAGGTGACAATGACGACACATTCACTACCGGATCCTTCATTGGTTATTATATCACTTTTCAGGGCTGGTAAGTTCACCACAATGATGACCACAGTAGCTTAAAAGGGGGGGTGGTCCACTTTTTTAGGGCTTATTTACATTTTTGTAATGTGTCAACATACAGTGCCTTGCAAAAGTATTCACCCCCCTTGGCTTTTTACCTACCGTATTTATCGGCGTATAACACGCACCCCAAGTTTAGGAGGGAATTTTAAGGAAAAAAAGTTTTAGGAGGGAAGTTTAGGGAAAAAAAAAAAAAAAAAAACTTACATTTAAGCGTCATTTGCAACCTGCCCAGCGTCATTTGCAGCCTTGCCCAGCGTCATTTGCAGCCTTGCCCAGTGTCATTTGCAGCTTGCCCAGTGTCATTTGCAGATTGCCCAGTGTCATTTGCAGCTTGCCCAGCGTCATTTGCAGCTTGCCCAGTGTCATTTGCAGCTTGCCCAGCGTCATTTGCAGATTGCCCAGTGTCATTTGCAGCCTTGCCCAGTGTCATTTGCAGCTTGCCCAGCGTCATTTGCAGCTTGCCCAGCGTCATTTGCAGCCTTGCCCTGTGTCATTTGCAGCTTGCCCAGCGTCATTTGTAGCTTGCCCAGTGTCATTTGCAGCCTTGCCCAGTGTCATTTGCAGCTTGCCCAGTGTCATTTGCAGCTTGCCCAGTGTCATTTGCAGCTTTCCCAGCGTCATTTGCAGCCTTGCCCAGCGTCATTTGCAGCCTTGCCCAGCGTCATTTGCAGCCTTGCCCAGCGTCATTTGCAGCCTTGCCCAGCGTCATTTGCAACCTGCCCAGCGTCATTTGCAGCCTTGCCCAGTGTCATTTGCAGCCTTGCCCAGCGTCATTTGCAACCTGCCCAGCGTCATTTGTAGCCTGCCCAGTGTCATTTCCAGCTTGCCAGCGTCATTTGTAGCTTGCCCAGTGTCATTTGCAGTTTGCCAGCGTCATTTGCAGCCTTTCCCAGCGTCATTTGCAACATGCTCAGCGTCATTTGCAGCCTTGCCGACGTTTAAATTCCCCGCCGCGAGACAAACTGCGCATGCGCGGCCGAAAAAGACCAAACCGCGGCCGAAAAAGGCCGAAGTGCGGCCGAAAAAGGCCGAAGCGCGGCCGAAAAAGACCGAGCTGACTGTTCGGCTCGGCTCGGAGTCCCGCCTCCCTGCTGTTTCGGGAGCGAGCGCAGGGAGGCGGGACTACGAGCGGAGCTGAATAGTCGGCTCGGTCTTTTTCGGCCCCGCTTCGGCCTTTTTCGGCCGCAATTCGGTCTTTTTCGGCCGCGGTCGCCATTTTTTGGCGCCGCAACCAATTTTTGTAATTTTTTTTTGGGGGGTATCGGCGGATATAAAACGCACCCACGACTTTCCCACGATTTTAAGGGGGAAAAGTGCGTGTTATACGCCGATAAATACAGTATTTTGTTACATTGCAGCCTTTAGTTCAATGTTTTTTTTAATTTGAATTATATGTGATGGATCAGAACACAATAGTCTAAGTTGGTGAAGTAAAATTATAAAAATATATACATAAAACAAGTTTTCAGCAATAAAAAAATGATAATTGTCATGTGCGTATGTATTCACCCCCCTTTGTTATAAAGCCCATAAAAAGCTCTGGTGCCACCAATTACCTTCAGAAGTCACATAATTAGTGAAATGATGTCCCCCTGTGTGCAATCTAAGTGTCACATGATCTGTCATTACATAGACACACCTTTGTGAAAGGCCCCAGAGGCGGCAACACCTAAGCAAGAGGCACCACCAACCAAACACTGCCATGAAGACCAAAGAACTCTCCAAACAAGGAAGGGACAATGTTGTTGAGAAGTATGGGCATTATGCCCAAGTATGCCCAAGTATGCCCAAGTATGCCCGCCAGTGCACAAAGCAAGGTCCATAAAGACATGGATGAGCGAGTTTGGGGGGGGAGGAACTTGACTGGCATGCTCTTCCCAAAATGTTCTATCGAGTTGAGGTCAGGACTCTGTGCAGGTCAGTCAAGTTCCTCCACCCCAAACTCGCTCATCCATGTCTCTATGGACCTTGCTTTGTGCACTGGTTCAAATAAATTGTGTTGAGGTGGGATTATGGTGTGGGGGTTGTTTTTTAGGGGTTGGTCTTGGCCCCATAGTTGGCACCATAGTTCCAGTGAAGGGAACTCTTAAGGCGTCAGCATACCAAGACATTTTTGGACAATTTCATGCTCCCAACTTTGTGGGAACAGTTTGGGGACGGCCCCTTCCTGTTCCAACATGACTGCCCACCAGAGCACAAAGCAAGGTCCATAAAGACATGGATGAATGAGTATTTAATAGTCAAAAATAATAGGCAGCTAACACACTATAACATTCTGAAAATCAGACACGTCCCATCATTTCTAATGAAATGCACTGCAGCCCATGTGCGTTGCCTTAATGCATTGTGCCGCCATACAAAATGAATAATACTGTATATTGATTTGTACGCCAGGCTTGATGTGGGTTTTACTTGGTCACATGAACGCTCCGGTACTCCTTAGACATGTCAATGAATAATAAATCCGATAAATTTCATACCTAGAAATTCCTCAGGGATTGCATAGATTTCATTATCGGGCAGAGGAGGGCGCTGGCTCCCCCACACCACATCCACTAGATTGGCGGATATCGAGCGCAGAATCCTCCCAGATCCTTCAAACAAATTGTTGTACGACTCCCATTCATCTAGGAGAGGAACCAAAACAAAAAACTATTTATACTGAAAATAAAAGAGATATTGCAGGAATATCTGTGTGGGTAGAACTTATAATAAGATCGATATACTTCCCAGGCCTAAAGTGTAGGTGTTACATTTCAATCTAACTGGTAAGATGTGTCACTTTGCCAATTTAGGGTAATATTACAGGTACTCTTGACAGCCCATTGATTACCTGTGGCCCACTTCCATGATGCTCCATTCTCACATTGGAGCTCTTGGGAAATACCTGACACTTCCAGTAATGGAGGAGCATTTGACCTTCTCCCCTTCCTCCTAAGATGCAATGCTTGGGCCTGAGTGGCTATTCACCCAACCCAAACACCGTCACACAGCTTTGACACCATCTATCAGAAGGCTTACACAGGGATTAGACCAGCCTTACTCAACCAGAGATCTCCCCAGGTTGCTAGTGGTTCCTTGACTAACCACTAACAGAACCAATAATGTAATAGTCATTCTTCCTCCAATTGTCTACCAATCTGAGGGTCCATGTCCCACTGACCATAAATAAAATGTGGCAATTGTTCAATGACTACCAATGTAAGGGGAAGCCTTCTCCACTGAGCACTAATGTAAAAGACATTCTTCCTCCAACTATCCCCCAATGGTATCATTTGTCCCACTGACCATAAAAGTAAGGAAGGCCCTTCTTCAATGTCCATCAATGTGTTAAACTACTGACTTCCAATGTAAGTGAAGCCTTCTCCGTTGATCACTAATGTAAAGGATGTTCTTTCCCCAATTGTCAACCAATGCTATCCCTTTCCCACTGACCAAAAATATAAGGAAGGCTCTTCTTCCTTTCTCCAATTTTATATAAAGGGTATCACTTTTTAGACTGACCATAAATTTATGGAAGGTCCTTCTTCAATGGCCATCAATGTAAGGGGAAGCCTTCTCCACTGAGCACTAATGTAAAAGACGTTCTTCCTCCAACTATCTGGTATCTCTTGTACCACTGACCATACAATTAAGGAAGGCCCTTCTTCAATGTCCATCAATGTGTTAAACTACTGACTTCCAATATAAGGGAAGCTTTCTCCGTTGATCACTAATGTAAAGGATGTTCTTCCCCCAATTGTCAACCAATGCTATCCCTTGTCCCATTGACCAAAAATATAAGAAAGGCTCTTCTTCTTTCTCCAATTTTATACAAAGGGTATCATTTTTTCGACTGACCATAAATTTATGGAAGGTCCTTCTTCAATGGCCATCAATGTAAGGGGAAGCCTTCTCCACTGATCACTAATGTAAAAGACGTTCTTCCTCCAACTATCCACCAATGGTATCTCTTCCCACTGACCATAAAAGTAAGGAAGGCCCTTCTTCAATGTCCATCAATGTGTTAAACTACTGACTTCCAATGTAAGTGAGGCCTTCTCCGTTGGTCATTAACGTAAAGGATGTTCTTCGCCCAATTGTCAACCAATGCTATCCCTTGTGCCACTGACCAAAAATCTAAGGAAGGCTCTTCTTCTTTCTCCAATTTTATACAAGGGGCATCACTTTTCCCACTGACCATAAATGTATGGAAGGTCCTTCTTCAATGGTCATCAATGTAAGGGGAAGCCTTCTCCACTGATCACTAATGTAAAAGACGTTCTTCCTCCAACTATTGGCCAATGGTATCTCTCGTCCCACTGACCATAAAAGTATGGAAGGCCCTTCTTCAATGTCCATCAATGTGTGAAACTACTGACTTCCAATGTAAGTGAAGCTTTCTTCGTTGGTCACTAATGTAAAGGATGTCCCCCCCTCCCCCAATTGTCAACCAATGCTATCCCTTGTCCCATTGACCAAAAATATAAGGAAGGCTCTTCTTTCTTTCTCCAATTTTATACAAATGATATCACTTTTCCCACTGACCATAAATGTATGGAAGGCCCTTCTCTAATGGCCATGAATTAAGGGGAAGCCTTCTCCACTAATCACGAATGTAAAAGACGTTCTTCCTCCAACTATCTGCCAATGGTATCTCTTGTCCCACTGACCATAAAAGTAAGGAAGGCCCTTCTTCAATGTCCATCAATGTGTTAAACTACTGACTTCCAATGTAAGTGAAGCTTTCTCCGTTGGTCACTAACATAAAGGATGTTCTTCGCCCAATTGTCAACCAATGCTATCCCTTGTGCCACTGACCAAAAATCTAAGGAAGGCTCTTTTTCTTTCTCCAATTTTATACAAGGGGTATCACTTTTCCCACTGACCATAAATGTATGGAAGGCCCTTCTCCAATGGTCATCAATGTAAGGGGAAGCCTTCTCCACTGAGCACTAATGTAAAAGACGTTCTTCCTCCAACTATCCGCCAATGGTATCTGTTGTCCCACTGACCATACAAGTAAGGAAGGCCCTTCTTCAATTTCCATTAATGTGTTAAACTACGGACTTACAATATAAGGGAAGCCTTCTCCTTTGATCACTAACGTAAAGGATGTTCTCCCCCCCCAATTGTCAACCAATGCTATCCCTTGTCCCATTGACCAAAAATATAAGGAAGGCTCTTCTTCCATTCTCCAATTTTATACAAAGGATATCACTTTTCCCACTGACCATAAATGTATGGAAGGCCCTTCTTCAATGGCCATCAATGTAAGGGGAAGCCTTCTCCACTGAGCACTAATGTAAAAGACGTTCTTCCTCCAATTATCCCCCAATGGTATCTCTTGTCCCACTGACCATACAAGTAAGAAAGGCCCTTCTTCAAAGTCCATCAATGTGTTAAACTACTGACTTCCAATGTAAGTGAAGCTTTCTCCGTTGATCACTAATGTAAAGGATGTTCTTCCCCTAAGTGTCAACCAATGGTGTCCCTTGTCCCACTGACCCTTCTTCCATGTCCATCAATGTGGAGGAGGACTGACCCCCAATTAAAGGGGAAACTTTCACTAATCACTTTCACTTTCACTAATCACCAATGTAAAAGGACATTCTTTCTTTTAACTGTCAACCAATGGTATCCCTTGTCCCAGAAATGTAAGAAAAACTCTTCATCAATATGAGGAATTGCTGACCCTCAATGTAAGCAGCACCATTGGCTCCTGCTGCTGTCAGTCAAACCCTGTGGAGGAGGGAGTGTGTGTGTGTGGGGGGGGGGGGGGGGGGGTGTAGCTGAGCCTAGCTTTGTGTGTCTATAGACGCACAGCCTAGCTTGGGAGCGCGCCTGCATGGGTGCCCCCTCAGCACACGGCTTGCTGAGGGGGCACTTGGCAGAAGAAGGAGAGCACTGGAGGGGGACTCCAGAAGCGAAGGTATGGGACTGCTCTGTGCAATACTATTGCACAGAGCAGCTTAGTATAAGTTCTTTTTTTTTTGATTTTAACAAAAAAAAATACATTTACAATCATATTCAGAGATGGAGAAACAAAACTTACTGATTGACCAAAGGAATGGATCAAAGCCAATGTAATCTCCGGATTTCCCCTCTTCCACAATCCAGGAAACCATGGCAGAAACTGATACTAAAAACAATATACAAATACATGTCAGATTGTATGACAGTTACAAGTTTCCTGGCAAACCTCTACCTAATACCTGGAAAAGCAAATATTGTCTAAACATAAGTCCTGTGTACGCTTCTGCGATCTCGTGAGCTTTGTGTATTTCTTCCAGATCTGGGCAGTCATTCATCCAGTGTGAGACTTCCTGTAAAAAAAAGACTGATCACTGCTCCCCTCTCTCCTTGTGCACGGGGACTGGTCTTGTCTCCGCCCACTCCTGTAGTTTTCTACAGGCAGCCTGTAGTGGGTGGGGACTGCTGGGCCCCTCCCACCGCTCTGCTCTCTCTCTCCTTGCTCAGAGTGACTCAGCAAGGCACAACTATTATGGCTGCTCCTATTTACCTTTATAATTACAGTCTATAAAAAGGTTCTTTTGATTAAAATATTTTTATGGCAGAAGTAATAACTGACTGGATTTTTGCAACTCCCAGCTGCAGTCCATCTGGCGCTCGGCCTGGGTCCAATAACGACTGTCAGTGAACAAGGCTGCTCTTGTCATAGTGACCACCGCATCACCTACAATGAAAAAAAATATATATTGTATTATATATTATGTTATTAAAAAGTGTTTGTACAGTTCACAGTGCTTCACTTTTTCCACATTTTGTTATGTTACAGCCTTATTCCAAAATTGATTAAATTCATTATTTTCCTCAAAATTCTACAAACAATCCCCCATAATGACAAAGTGAGAGAAGTTTGGTTGAAATCTTTTTAATTTTATTAAAAAGGAAACAAATCCCATGTACATAAGTATCACAGGCTCCTCCCATTTACATAAGTATCACAGGCTCCTCCCATGTACATAAGTATCACAGGCTCCTCCCATGTACATAAGTATCACAGGCTCCTCCCATGTACATAAGTATCACAGGCTCCTCCCATTTACATAAGTATCACAGGCTCCTCCCATGTACATAAGTATCACAGGCTCCTCCCATGTACATAAGTATCACAGGCTCCTCCCATTTACATAAGTATCACAGGCTCCTCCCATGTACATGAGTATCACAGGCTCCTCCCATTTACATAAGTATCACAGGCTCCTCCCGTGTACATAAGTATCACAGGCTCCTCCCATGTACATGAGTATCACAGGCTCCTCCCATGTACATAAGTATCACAGACTCCTCCCATGTACATAAGTATCACAGACTCCTCCCATGTACATAAGTATCACAGGCTCCTCCCATGTACATAAGTATCACAGGCTCCTCCCATGTACATAAGTATCACAGGCTCCTCCCATGTACATAAGTATCACAGGCTCCTCCCATGTACATAAGTATCACAGGCTCCTCCCATGTACATAAGTATCACAGGCTCCTCCCATGTACATAAGTAACACAGGCTCCTCCCATGTACATAAGTATCACAGACTCCTCCCATGTACATACGTATCACAGGCTCCTCCCATGTACTTAAAGGGGAGGGCCAGCCGGGAAAAAAAAAATTTAAAAGTCAGCAGCTACAAACACTGTAGCTGCTGACTTTTAATAAGCAGACTTACCTGTCCTGGGTGCCTGCGATGTCGGCCGCCCGAGACCGATCGTCCCTCGGGTCTCGGTTCCCGGCGCCGCCATTCCACCTAAGGGAAACAGGCAGCATAGCCTTGCTGGCTTCGCTGCCCGTTTCCTACTGCGCATGCGCGAGTCACGCAGCGCTTTGTGAATGGGAACGCGATGTGTTGTGGGACACACAGTTCCATAACACACCGCGCCCCATTCACTAGAAGACGGGGTTGGAGCAGAAGACAGAACAGCTCCACGGAACAGGAAGAGGCAGATTAGGACGATCTGCCTAGCAACAGCCATTTCTGGTAAGTAAAAAAAAAATTAATTTTTTTTTCATTTTAAATTTTTATTAACATTTTTATCAAGTTTTTTTTTTTTCAGGTGGCCCTCCACTTTAAGTATCACAGGCTCCTCCCATGTACATAAGTATCACAGGCTCCTCTCATGTACATAAGTATCACAGACTCCTCCCATGTACATAAGTATCACAGGCTCCTCCCATGTACATAAGTATCACATGCTCCTCCCATTTACATAAGTATCACGGCTGGGCAAATGGGCACACCTGTACGCCCCCTTTAAATAGTGGGCGCGCAGTGGGTCCCGTGGACTCGATGTCCGCCGGTGGCCCACGATCGTGACACAGAGAGGCAGAACGGGGAGATGTAAACAAGACATTTCCCTGTTCTGCCTAGCAACATGACAGAAATCTACTGCTCCCAGTGATCTCTGTCATGTTCTAGTGAGTTCATCCCCCCCTACAGTTAGAACACCCTGAGGGAACACACTTAACCCCTTTATCGCCCCCTAGTGTTTAACCCTTTCCCTGCCAGTGTCATTTACACAGTAATCGGTGCATTTTTATAGCACAAAAAGTGTCAGAATTGTCCGATCTATCCACCATAATGTCCGATGTGTCGACCATAATATCACAGTCACGATAAAAATCGCAGATCGCCGCCATTACTAATAAAAAAAAAAAAATGCTATAAATCTATCCCCTATTTTGTAGACGCTATAACTTTTGCATCTCAGCTTTTTTATTGATTATTGATCGTTATGTGTCCTCTGATATCGATGATGTAATATCTCTGTTTAGGTGAACTCTAGAAGCTCATAAATTTCATTTCCATTTCTTTTTTTTTTTTTTTTTCATGTTGCGGCTATTTATATAATCTATATAACTATAAACCGGTGATTCGCTCTTATTACTCTGTCAATCATTTACCGCTTTTGTTCTGAGCTGGAAAAAATAATTAGTGCGCAGTGCAAAGTCAATTATAAAAGATTCTCCGAGAGATAAAATGAGGACAATAAAAAAAAAGAGATTACAGCCATAGAAAGGAGTATTTTTATTACCTGATTACTAACCCGGCCATTAAGTCTGTTATTTTTTAACTTCTTTTAACAGACCAAGCTGTCCATAAAAAGTGTCAGAGGATTGTGACAAACCATTTTACCACTGACAGGGGTGCTTACAATGTTTAACCACTTGCCGACCAGCCAACCACTGTCTGGCGGCTTCCCAGGCACCATGACGTACTGGTATGTTTTGCGGCGCTCGTTGGCACCCCCTTGGGGACCACCATGGTGCGTTCTGCAATCACTGTGCCCATCGGACACAGCGGATTGCAATGCTCAGTAGTGGGCCCCTGTGAGCATGCCCAGATACTAGACATGTGCGATTCGTTTTGTTCCGGATTTATTTTTTAACTCATTTCGACGAATTCGTTCATTCGGAAATATCCGAATTAACGAAAATCCCTTTACCAAAATTTTCGAAAATTTGTATATTCATAAATTCGGAAAGTCATAAATTCAAAAATTCTAAAATTCGTAAATTTGAAAATTCGTATATTCATAAATTCGGAAAGTCATAAATTCAAAAATTCGTAAATTTGAAAATTCGTGTAAATTAAAAAATTTGTAAATTCAAAAGTTCGTAAATTGGAATATTCCAATATTTGAAAATTCGTAAATTCTAAAATTCCGAAATTCGTAAATTTGAATATTTGAAAATACGTAAATTCGAATATTCGAATATTCGTAGATCAGAAAATTGTAAAATCCGAAAACCCGAAAACCAGAAAATTCTAAAATCTGAAATAATAACTAACTAGTAATAACTTAACTATTACTAATGAATAAATTATAGGTATTGGAATTTCCATTAAGATTTGGCTGTTAGTGAACGTAACAAATTTATCCAAAGTTACGAATTATCCATAAATAACCAATGTTGTATCTAAACGAATGGAACGTAACAAATTATTAATAATAAATAATAATAATAATAATAACTTTTTATTATTATTTATTATTAATTAGTTATGTTCCATTTGTTTAGATGCAGCATTCCTTATTTCGGATAATTCGTAATTTTGAATAAATGCGTATTCATTACGTTCACGATTCGAAATTTTGGATAAATTCGTATTTGTTACGTTTACAAAGTCACAGACCCCTGCTGTCAGTGACGGCTGGTGTTTTTTTTTTTTGGGAGGGGGGGGGCAGCAAACAACCACCCTTCCACCGCTGTTTGCTGGTCGGTCCGGGCTCCCACCCAGACTGGCAGCCAGACACCGGAAACTGCTGCTGGAGGAATGAAGGAGACGAGTCCAGCCGATCAATGACACCAGCACAGGGGCACTGCACACCGCATAGGCTGATGACCCCCTGCTGTTTGCGGTCGGTCCCGCACTTACCCCATCGTGGCTGGCAACATGCAGCGGCTTGGCTACGAGTCCTCTCCTCCATGGCGGCTTCCAGCTCCTCCCCTCCTCCTCTTAAGCATCCAATATGATCTCCTGTCCTTTCAGCCAATCTGGTGACGGGTATCAGACCCGCTTCCCAATTGGCCGGGAGGAGGATCAGTGTTGCAACAGCGAATATTCATTCGCTGTTGCAACACATCTGGGTGGGCTCCGGACGCAATGCTCTGTACCCCGAGCCCACCCTATTTTGAAGCCTATTAGAGCCTCTGGCTCTAATCAGGTGCTTCCAAAAACACGCCCCCCGCCATAGGTATTCATGCGCCCAGAGACCTGATAGGGGCCAGGCTCATGGAGAGGGGGTGGCGACAGCGGCGGGGATAGGGGAGGGGCGGAGCCCGTGCGCCCACAATGGACGGTCGGCCCCTGGGTTCTGAACATGTGTAACAAAACACTTTGTGTCCCCTCTACAGATTCTCCCTCACTTCCTGTCTGGTGAAAGCAGGACAGGAAATGTTGGGAAATCTCTCTAACGGAGCAGTAAAGACCTGACAGGGGTTCCATTCCTTCCCCCTTTTTTGGCTAGATATAAATGTTTTGTTTGAAAGCTATGGAAGAAATAAATACAATCCGCAGCGTGAGAGCTCCCTGGGGTGTTTTTTTTGGGGGGGGTTGTTACCTGCAGATCCAGTGAAGCCGGTCATCCACTGCCGTCTTTTTTCCCGGTCTGCGATGTATTCCCCCTGTGCACAGGACACAAAGAGGCTGGTTTACTAAAGGAGTAGAATCCATTCACTTTGCAAAGTCAATGCTAGTAAATGAGTTGTGTTCAGTTGTGCAGAACGTTTCCTAACACTCGATTGTTTGACCTTTTTAACTGAACATTCTCTTTCCTAAGTTAACAGTCACTACTCTTTTAGTAAATCAACCCCACAGACAGATTAACAGATTGTTTGTTAGAATTATACTTGAATTATATAGTAAAAATGGGAAAAAATATATTTTCTGTTTTATTTTTCTCACTCTTTGAATCCATTGAGGAGATTTTCCCTCACTTCCTGTCCCTGGGACCCCAACAGAAAAAGAACAAGGAAAGAGGGGCTCAGTTATAATAACTAGAACCAATAGGCAGGAACAGCAATACCAACAACCAACCTCTAAAGCAGGGGGTCTCAAACTGGCGGCCCTCCAGCTGTTTGCCAAACTACAAGTCCCATCATGCCGCTGCCTGTAGTAGTCGTGTTTGTAACTGTCACCTTTGCAATGGCTCATGGGATTTGTAGTTTTGCAACAGCTGGAGGGGCGCCAGTTTGAGACCCCTGCTCTAAACCAGCCGACGTCTAACCCTTCCTTCTGTGACGGGAGTCACTTTGGGCGGGGGGGCTTGTGGAACCCAGCTTACCTTGGAGAGCTCAGTAAACTCCTTGTCCAGCTACCAACAACCAACTCCTTGTCCAGCTACCAACAACCAACCTCTAAAGCAGGGGTCTCAAACTGGCGGTCCTCCAGCTGTTTGCCAAACTACAAGTCCCATCATGCCGCTGCCTGTGGGAGTCATGTTTGTAACTGTCACCTTTACAATGGCTCATGGGACTTGTAGTTTTGCAACAGCTGGAGGGCCGCCAGTTTGAGACCCCTGCCCTAAGCCAACCGACGTCTAACCCTTCCTTCTGTGACGGGAGTCACTTTGGGCGGGGGGTCTTGTGGAACCCAGCTTACCTTGGAGAGCTCTGGAAACTCCTTGTCCAGCTACCAACAACCAACTCCTTGTCCAGCTACCAACAACCAACTCCTTGTCCAGCTACCAACAACCAACCTCTAAAGCAGGGGTCTCAAACTGGCGGCCCTCCAGCTGTTTGCGAAACTACAAGTCCCATCATGCCGCTGCCTGTGGGAGTCATGTTTGTAACTGTCACCTTTACAATGGCTTATGGGACTTGTAATTTTGCAACAGCTGGAGGGCGCCAGTTTGAGACCCCTGCTCAATGGCTTATGGGACTTGTAATTTTGCAACAGACAATTTGAAGGCGCGCAATCTGGTAATCCGGTAATCCTATGTAGAGTGAGTTTGCGTAGTCGAGAATTGATGATCGTTCCTACTACTACCGCTTTTTTTCCTTTTCCGGGATGAAGGGGATGAGTCTGCGTAGCATGCGAAGGAGATGGTGTGATCCGCTGATTACGGATCCTATTTGTGCCTCCATTGTCATCTCTGAATCAAAGATTACTCCGAGGCTTTTGGCTTTGTTGCTTGGAAGGATGGTCTGTCCCAAGATGGTTGGTGGTGTCCAACCCAGTTTCTCCCTGTGGTCATCCAGTCATCTATCAATGTGAGACATTTTCCTAGTTCCTGGTATTGGTTTTTTTTGTCCGGTGATCCGGAAGTACAGTTGAGTGTGGGCGGGGGGCTTGGGGAACCCAGCTTACCTTGGAGAGCTCTGGAAACTCCTTGCCCAGCTTCCACGGCCCCTCCTATGTGTAAGTCTATTAGCGGCACAGGGTAACCGAGAACCCCAGTCGGGTCTGCCTAACCCGACTCACCGTACAACCACACCAGGCTCAGCATTTTGCTTTTACCCTGTTATGCTGGATTATATATATGTGGTTGTACGGTGAGTTGGGTTAGACAGACCTGACTGGGGTTTTCGGTCACCCTGTGCCTCTAATAGACACAGGGTAACTTACACATAGGAGGGACCGGGGGAAGCTGGACAAGGAGATTCCAGTGCTCTCCAAGGTAAGCTGGGTTCCACAAGCCCTCCGACCAAAGTGACTCCTGTCACACCTCTGTCCACTAAAAATGTGTTTTTGTCTTTGTCCTTGTTGAGAGTTTCCATTCTAATCAGTTTTTTTTAATCAATTTTTTTTTATCAGATGTTTTATAGCAGAAAGTAAAACATATATATATTTTTTTTATTGTCGCTAGTTTTTTTGCTTACAGCGCAAAAAATAAAAACCTGCAGAGATAATCAAATACCACCAAAAGAAAGCTCTATTTGTGGGGAAAAAAGGACATCAATTTAATTGAAGTGCAACGTCCAACGACTGCGCAATTGTCAGTTAACCGCTTCCCGACCACCTCATGTAGATATACGTCTACAGAATGGCACGGGCAGGCAAAAGCACGTACCTGTACGTCCCCTTTAATTGCCTTCCCGTGGGTCGCTCGCGACCCGGTCGGGAGCTCCGTCACCCCGGCTGCGGAACCAGCGGACCCGATCGCCGCTGGTGTCCCGCGATCGGGTCACGGAGCTGAAGAACGGGGAGAGGTCTGTGTAAACAAACCTCTCCCCGCGCTTCCTCTTCTGCCTGTCATTGATTGGCTGTTCCCGGTCATCGGGAAAGCCGATCAATGACGTCAGACGTCAGCCCCGCCCCCTAATGTAAAAAAAACACACACGTCACAGCCCATAACCCCTCCCCTCCCCCTAGTGGTTAACTCTTTCACTACAACTGTCATTTATACAGGAATCAATGCATTTAAATAGCATTGATTGCTGTATAAATGACAATGGTCCCAAAAATGTGTCAAAAATGTCCGATGTGTCCGCCATAATGTCGCAGTCATAAAAAAAATCGCTAATCGCCGCCATTACTAGTAAAAAAAAAAAATATTAATAAAAATGCTATAAAACTATCCCCTATTTTGTAAACGCTATAACTTTTGCGCAAACCAATCAATAATAGCTAATTGCGTTTTTTTTTACCAAAAATATTTAGAAGAATACGTATCGGCCTAAACTGAGGAAAAAAAAAGTTTTTTTATATATTTTTTGGGGATATTTATTATAGCAAAAAGCAAAAAATATTGCATTTTTTTCAAAATTGTTGCTCTATTTTTGTTTATAGCGCAAAAAATAAAAACCGCAGGGGCGATCAAATACCACCAAAAGAAAGCTCTATTTGTGGGAAAAAAAGGACGCCAATTTTGTTTGGGAGCCACGTCGCACGACCGCGCAATTGTCAGTTAAATCGACGTAGTGCCGAATCGCAAAAAGGGGCCTGGTCCTTTGGCTGCCAATTGGTCCGGGGCTGAAGTGGTTAAAGTAACGCAGTGCCGTATTGCAAAAAATGGCCTGGTCATGAAGGGGGGGGGGGGCTGACAAGGTTAAAGGAAGACCATAGTTCTATTTTACACAAAAAAGTTATTTTTTTCCCTTATAATACCCACAAGTTCCTCTTTTTAAAACAGTGCTGGCAGAGCTCCCGTATATGCGACCGCTCAAGTGGCCATCATGGACACGCCCCACAAGTTCCGCTTTTTAATCAGTTTGTATCTAGGTCAGATATTACATTTATTTTATCTTTTTTTCTTTTCCTTTTTTTGTGTATTTTCGTGACTGATTAACAACCTTAAAATTTGCACAATTCACACAATCTCGCTGGTACTGAGACAAGCAGGAAAATCCTCACAAAAGCTGGAAACAAACTGGGACACTCAGACTGGAACCTCACTGGGCGTTCTACTGGGAGACATTCTACCCGAGGATCACCGGTAGAAAGGGGATCAGATGTGTGCCGCGGGATAGGAACCGGGAATTTCAGCAGATCGGGCCCCTGACACCGAGGAACTGGGCCAATTCCTATCACACAACTGCCCCCTTTACTGCAGTAATCTTCCAGCAGAGCCGGGAGGGGCTCAGCCCCCCAGAAGAGAAGTGTCCCCAAAACAGGAGGTGAGGGGAGATCTTCCAATGGGAAGACGGCACCAAACATACTATATATATATATATATATATATATAGGCCACTTTATTAGGTACACCTGTTCTATTGCTTGGTAACACAAATTGCTAATCAGCCAATCACATGGCAGCAACTCAATGGATTTAGGCATCTAGACGTGGTGAAGGCCACTTGCTGAAGTCCAAACCGAGCATCGGAATTTGGGAAGAAAGGGGATCTCGGTGACTTTGAACGTGGCATGGTTGTTGGTGGCAGATGGGCCGGTCTGAGTATTTATGGGATTTTCACACACAACCATCTCTCGGGGTTTAAAGAGAATGGTGGGGAAAAGGAGAAAATATCCAGTAAGTGGCAGTTGTGTGGAGGAAAATGCCTTGTTGAGGTTAGAGGAGAATGGGCAGACTGGTTCCAGATGATAGAAAGGCAACAGTTACTCAAATAGCCACTCGTTACACCCAAGGTATGCAGAATACCATCTCTGAATGCACAACACATCCATCCTTGAAGCAGATGGGCTACAGCAGCAGAAGACCACACCGGGTGCCACTCCTGTCAGCTAAGAACAGGAAACTGAGGCTACGATTGGCACAGGATCACAAAAACTGGACAATAGAAGACTGGAAAAACGTTGCCGGGTCTGATGAGTCTGGATTTCAGCTCCGACATTCAGATGGTGGGGTCAGAATTTGGCGCATGGATCCATCGTGCCTTGTATCACCTGTTCAGGCTGGTGGTGGGGTGTAATGGTGTGAGGGATGGGGTATCACCGGTTCAGGCTGGTGGTGGGGGTGTAATGGTGTGGGGGATGGGATATCACTGGTTCAGGCTGGTGGTGGGGGTGTAATGGTGTGAGGGATGGGGTATCACCGGTTCAGGCTGGTGGTGGGGGTGTAATGGTGTGGGGGATGGGATATCACTGGTTCAGGCTGGTGGTGGGGGTGTAATGGTGTGGGGGATGGGGTATCACCGGTTCAGGCTGGTGGTGGGGGTGTAATGGTGTGAGGGATGGGATATCACCGGTTCAGGCTGGTGGTGGGGGTGTAGTGGTGTGGGGGATGGGATATCACCGGTTCAGGCTGGTGGTGGCGGTGTAATGGTGTGGGGGATGGGGTATCACCGGTTCAGGCTGGTGGTGGGGGTGTAATGGTGTGGGGGATGGGATATCACCGGTTCAGGCTGGTGGTGGGGGTGTAATGGTGTGGGGGATGGGATATCACCGGTTCAGGCTGGTGGTGGGGGTGTAATGGTGTGGGGGATGGGATATCACCGGTTCAGGCTGGTGGTGGGGGTGTAATGGTGTGGGGGATGGGATATCACCGGTTCAGGCTGGTGGTGGGGGTGTAATGGTGTGGGGGATGGGATATCACCGGTTCAGGCTGGTGGTGGGGGTGTAATGGTGTGGGGGATGGGATATCACCGGTTCAGGCTGGTGGTGGGGGTGTAATGGTGTGGGGGATGGGATATCACCGGTTCAGGCTGGTGGTGGGGGTGTAATGGTGTGGGGGATGGGGTATCACCGGTTCAGGCTGGTGGTGGGGGTGTAATGGTGTGGGGGATGGGATATCACCGGTTCAGGCTGGTGGTGGGGTGTAATGGTGTGGGGGATGGGGTATCACCGGTTCAGGCTGGTGGTGGGGGTGTAATGGTGTGGGGGATGGGGTATCACCGGTTCAGGCTGGTGATGGGGGTGTAATGGTGTGGGGGATGGGGTATCACCGGTTCAGGCTGGTGGTGGGGGTGTAATGGTGTGGGGGATGGGGTATCACCGGTTAAGGCTGGTGGTGGGGGTGTAATGGTGTGGGGGATGGGATATCACAGGTTCAGGCTGGTGGTGGGGGTGTAATGGTGTGGGGGATGGGATATCCCCGGTTCAGGCTGGTGGTGGGGGTGTAATGGTGTGGGGGATGGGATATCACCGGTTCAGGCTGGTGGTGGGGGTGTAATGGTGTGGGGGATGGGATATCACCGGTTCAGGCTGGTGGTGGGGGTGTAATGGTGTGGGGGATGGGATATCACCGGTTCAGGCTGGTGGTGGGGGTGTAATGGTGTGGGGGATGGGGTATCACCGGTTAAGGCTGGTGGTGGGGGTGTAATGGTGTGGGGGATGGGGTATCACCAGTTCAGGCTGGTGGTGGGGGTGTAATGGTGTGGGGGATAGGGTATCACCGGTTCAGGCTGGTGGTGGGGGTGTAATGGTGTGGGGTATGGGGTATCACCGGTTCAGGCTGGTGGTGGGGGTGTAATGGTGTGGGGATGGGGTATCACCGGTTCAGGCTGGTGGTGGGGGTGTAATGGTGTGGGGGATGGGATATCACTGGTTCTGGCTGGTGGTGGGGGTGTAATGGTGTCGGGGATGGGGATATCACCGGTTCAGGCTGGTGGTGGGGGTGTAATGGTGTGGGGGATGGGGTATCACCGGTTCAGGCTGGTGGTGGTGGGGGTGTAATGGTGTGGGGGATGGGATATCACCAGTTCAGGCTGGTGGTGGGGGTGTAATGGTGTGGGGGATGGAGTATCACTGGTTCAGGCTGGTGGTGGGGGTGTAATGGTGTGGGGGATGGGGTATCACCGGTTC